>JAXMNL010001626.1:0-17937 GCA_035128595.1 Eptatretus atami
TGGAGTTTCTCCATCATCACATCAAATATCGAATGAGTGGAGTTTCTCCATCAACACATCAAATATCAAAAGAGTTAAGTTTCTCCATCAACACATCAAATATCAAACGAGTGAAGTTTCTCCATCAACACATCAAATATCCTCAATAACGAATGAGTGGAGTTTCCCCATCAACACATCAAATATCGAATGAGTGGAGTTTCTCCATCAACACATCAAATCAAACGGTAGGAGTTTCTCCATCAACACATCAAATATCGAATGAGTGGAGTTTCTCCAAACACATCAAATATCAAATGATAGGGAGTTTCTCCATCATCACATCAAATATCAAACGAGTGGTTTCTCATCAACACATCAAATATCGAATGAGTGGAGTTTCTCATCACACATCAAATATCAAAAGAGTGGAGTTTCTCCATCATCACATCAAATATCAAACGAGTGGGAGTTTCTCCATCAACACATCAAATATCAAACGAGTGGAGTTCTCCATCATCACATCAAATATCGAATGAGTGGAGTTTCTCCATCAACACATCAAATATCAAATGATAGGAGTTTCCCCATCAACACATCAAATATCAAACAGTGGAGTTTCTCCATCAACACATCAAATATCAATGAGTGGAGTTTCTCCATCAACACATCAAATATCGAATGAGTGGAGTTTCTCCATCAACACATCAAATATCAAACGAGTGAAGTTTTCCATCAAACACAATCATATCAAACGAGTGAAGTTTCTCCATCATCACATCAAATATCAAACGAGTGGAGTTTCTCCATCATCACATCAATATCAAACGAGTGAGTTTCTCCATCCACATCAAATATCGAATGAGTGGAGTTTCTCCATCATCACATCAAATATTGAAGAGTGGAGTTTCTCCTCAACACATCAAATATCAAACGAGTGGAGTTTCTCCATCAACACATCAAATATCAACGACTGGAGTCTTCCATTATCATATCAATATCAAACGAGTGAAGTTTTCTCCATCATCACATCAAATATCAAACGAGTGAAGTTTCTCCATCAACACATCAAATATCAAACGAGTGAAGTTTCTCCATCAACACATCAAATATCAAACGAGTGGAGTTCTCCATCCTCATAATCAAATATCAAACGAGTGAAGTTTCTCCTCATCACATCAAATATCAAACGAGTGAGTTTCTCCATCAACACATCAAATATCAAACGAGTGGAGTTTCTCATCAACACATCAAATATCAAACGAGTGGAGTTTCTCCATCATCACAATCAAATATCGAAGATGGAGTTTCTCCATCAACACATCAAATATCAAATGAGTGGAGTTTCTCCATCATCACATCAAATATCGAACGAGTGGAGTTTCTCCATCATCACATCCAATATCAAATGAGTGGAGTTTCTCCATCAACACATCAAATATCAAAGAGTGGAGTTTCTCCATCAACACATCAAATATCAAATGAGTGAGTTTCTCCTATCACATCAAATATCAAACGAGTGGAGTTTCTATCAACACATCAAATATCAAACGAGTGGAGTTTCTCCATCAACACATCAAATATCAAACGAGTGGAGTTTCTCCATCATCACATCAAATATCAAACGAGTGGAGTTTCTATCAACACATCAAATATCGATGAGTGAGGTTTCTCCACAACACATCAAATATCAAAATGATGAGTTTCTCCATCATCACATCAAATATCAAACGAGTGAGTTTCTCCATCAACACATCAAATATCAAATGAGTGGAGTTTCTCCATCATCACATCAAATATCAAACGAGTGGAGTTTCTCCATCAACACATCAAATATCAACGAGTGGAGTTTCTCCATCACACATCAAATATCGAATGAGTGGAGTTTCTCCATCATCACATCAAATATCGAATGAGTGGAGTTTCTCCACACACATCAATATCAAATGATGGAGTTTCTCCATCATCACATCAAATATCAAACGATGAGTTTCTCCATCAACACATCAAATATCAAACGAGTGGAGTTTCTCCATCAACACATCAAATATCCAACGATGGAGTTTCTCCATCATCACATCAAATATCAAAAAGTGAGTTTCTCCATCATCACATCAAAATATCAAACGAGTGAGTTTCTCCATCAACACATCAAATATCAAACGAGTGAGTTTCTCCCTAACAAATCAAATATCAACGAGTGGAGTTTCTCATCAACACATCAAATATCGAACGAGTGGAGTTTTCATCAACACATCAAATATCAAAGAATGGAGTTTCTCCTCATCACATCAAATATCGAACGAGTGGAGTTTCTCCATCATCACATCAAATATCAAAATGATAGAGTTTCTCCATCAACACATCAAATATCGAATGAGTGGAGTTTCTCCATCACACATCAATATCAACGAGTGGAGTTTCTCCATCATCACATCAAATATCGAATGAGTGGAATTTCTCCATCACACATCAAATATTAATGAGTGGAGTTTCTCCATCAACACATCAAAATATCGAATGAGTGGAGTTTCTCCATCACACATCAAATTCAAATGAGTGGAGTTTCCCATCAACACATCAAATATCAAACGAGTGGAGTTTCTCATCAACACATCAAATATCAAACGAGTGGAGTTTCTCCATCAACATATCAAATATCAACGAGTGGAGTTTCTCCATCAACACATCAAATATCAAACGATGGAGTTTCTCCATCAACACATCAAATATCAAACGAGTGAGTTCTCCATCAACACATCAAATATCAAATGAGTGGAGTTTCTCCATCAACACATCAATATCATCGAAGATGGAGTTCTCCTATCAACACATCAAATATCGAATGAGTGAGTTTCTCCATCATCACATCAAATATCGACGAGGAGTTTCTCCATCAACACATCAAATATCAAATGAGTGGGGTTTCTCCATCAACACATCAAAATATCGAAAAGTGAGTTTTCTCACTCAACACATCAAATATCAACGAGTGGAGTTTCTCCATCAATCACATCAAATATCGAAGAGTGGAGTTTCTCCATCAACACATCAAATATAACGAGTGGAGTTCTCACTCACACATCAAATATCACGAGTGGAGTTTCTCCATCAACACATCAAATATCACGAGTGGAGTTTCTCCATCAACACATCAAATATCAACGAGTTGAGTTTCTCCATCTCACATCAAATATTAATGAGTGGAGTTTCTAAAACACATCAAATATCGAACAAGTGGAGTTTCTCCATCATCACATCAAATATCGAATGAGTGGAGTTTCTCCATCAACACATCAAATATCAAATGAGTGGAGTTTCTCCTCAAACACATCAAATATGAACGAGTGGAGTTTCTCCATCAACACATCAAATATCAAACGAGTGGAGTTTCTCCATCATCACATCAAATATCGAATGAGTGGAGTTCTCCACAACACATCAAATATCAAATGAGAGTTTCTCCATCATCACATCAAATATCAAACGAGTGAGTTTCTCCATCAACACATCAAATATCAAATGAGTGAAGTTTCTCCATCTCACATCAAATATCAACGAGTGGAGTTTCTCCATCAACACATCAAATATCAAACAGAGTGGAGTTTCTCCATCATCACATCAAATATCGATGAGTGGAGTTTCTCCATCATCACATCAAATATCAAGAGTGGAGTTTCTCCACACACTCAAATATCAAATGATGAGTTTCTCCATCATCACATCAAATATCAAACAGTGAGTTTCTCCCATCAACACATCAAATATCAAATGAGTGAGTTTCTCCATCACATCAAATATCAAACGAGTGAGTTTCTCATCAACACATCAAATATCAAACGATGGAGTTTCTCCATCAACACATCAAATATCAAACGAGTGAAGTTTCTCCATCATCACATCAAATATCAAACGAGTGAGTTTCTCCATCAACACATCAAAATATACGGTGAGATTTCTCCAATTAACACAATCAATATCAATCGAGTGGAGTTTCTCTCAACACATCAAATATCAACGAGTGGAGTTCTTTATCAAACATCAATATCAATTGATGAGTTTCCATCATCACAATCAATATCAACGAGTGGAGTTTCTCCATCATCACATCAAATATCAAATGATAGGAGTTTCTCCATCCTCACATCAAATATCGAATGAGTGGGAGTTTCTTTCATACATCAATTATCGATGAGATCGAACGAGTGAAGTTTCTCCATCAACATATCAAATATCAAACGAGTGGAGTTTCTCCATCAACATATCAAATATCAAACGAGTGGAGTTTCTCCATCAACACATGAAATATCAAATGAGTGGAGTTTCTCCATCAACACATCAAATATCAATTGAGTGGAGTTTCTCCATCAACAATATCAAACGAGAGGAGTTTCTCATCACACATCAAATATCGAATGAGTGGAGTTTTCTCCACAACACATCAAATATCAAAATGATAGGAAGTTTCTCTCCATCATCACATCAAATATCAAACGAGTGGCGTTTCTTCTAATCAAACATCAAATATCGAATGAGTGGAGTTTTCCCATCAACACATCAAATATCAACGAGTGGAGTTTCTAAATCACACACATCAAATATCGAATGAGTGGAGTTTCTCATCAACACACAAATTAAAGCATGAGTTTCTCCATCACACATCAAATATCGAATGAGTGGAGTTTCTCCATCATCATCAAATATCAAACGAGTGGAGTTTCTCATCACACATCAAATATCGAAAGAGTGGAGTTTCTCAAACAAGTTCAATATATCAACGAGGAGTTTCTCCATCAACACATCAAATATCAACGAGTGGAGTTTTCTCCCATCTCACATCAAATATCAAACGTGTGGAGTTTTCTCCATCAACACATCAAATATCAAAGAGTGGAGTTTTCACTCACACATCAAATATGACGAGTGGAGTTCTCGCATCAACACATCAAATATCGAATGAGTGGAGTTTCTCATACATCACAATCAAAATCAAATGAGTGGAGTTTCTCACTCAACACATCAAAATATAAATGAGTGGAGTTTCTCCATCAACCCATCAAATATAAACGAAGTGGAGTTTCTCCATAACCCATCAAATTGAACGAGTGGAGTCTCTCATCACAACATCAATATCGAAATAGTGAGTTCTTCACTCAACACATCAAATATCAAACGAGTGGAGTTTTCTCCACACACATCAAATATCAAAAGTGGTTTCCATCAACACATCAAATATCAAACGAGTGGAGTTTCTCCATCACACATCAAAAAATATCAATGAGTAGGAGTTTCTCCTCATCACATCAAAATATCAAACGAGTGGATTTCTCCATCACACATAAAAATATGAATGAGTGGAGTTTCTCCATCAACACATCAAATATCAATGAGTGGAGTTTCTCCATCAACACATCAAATATCAAACGAGTGGAGTTTCTCCATCAACACATCAAATATCGAATGAGTGGAGTTTCTCCATCAACACATCAAATATCAAACGAGTGGAGTTTCTCCATCATCACAATAAAATATGAATGAGTGGAGTTTCTCCATCAACACATCAAATATCAAGATGGAGTTTCTCCATCAACACATCAAATATCAAACGAGTGAGTTTCTCCATCACAACATCAAATATCGAATGAGTGGAGTTTCTCCATCACACATAAATATCAACGAGTGGAGTTTCTCCATCACACATCAAATATCGAACGAGTGGAGTTTCTCCATCAACACATCAAATATATCAAATGAGTGGAGTTTCTCCATCAACACATCAAATATCAACGAGTGGAGTTTCTCACATCAACACATCAAATATCGAAAACGAGTGGAGTTTCTCCATCATCACATCAAATATCGAATGAGTGGAGTTTCTCCATCATCACATCAAATATCAAATGATATGAGTTTTCTCCATCAACACATCAAATATCAATGAGTGGAGTTTCTCCATCATCAACATCAAATATCAAAGAGTGGAGTTTCTCCATCATCCATACAAATATAAACGAGTGAAGTTTCTCAACATCATCACATCAAATATCAAACGAGTGGAGTTTCTCCATCAACACATCAAATATAGAATGAGTGGAGTTTCTCCATCAACACATCAATATCAAATAGTGGAGTTTCTCCATCAACAACATCAATATCAAATGAGTGGAGTTTCTCGATCAACACATCAAATATCAAACGAGTGGAGTTTCTCCATCAACACATCAAATATCAAACGAGTGGAGTTTCTCCATCAACACATCAAATATCGAACGAGTGGATTTTCTCCATCAACACATCAAATATCAACGAGTGGAGTTTCTCCATCATCACATCAAATATCAAACGAGTGGAGTTTCTCCATCATCACATCAAATATCAAACGAGTGGAGTTTCTCCATCAACACATCAAATATCAAACGAGTGGAGTTTCTCCATCACACATCAAATATCAAACGAGTGGAGTTTCTCCATCATCACATCAAATATCAAAGTGAAGTTTCTCCATCATCACATCAAATATCAAACGATGGAGTTTCCATCAACACATCAAATATCAAACAGTGAGATTCTTCTCATCATCACATCAAATATCAACGAGTGAAGTTTCTCCATCATCACATAAAATATCAATGATGGAGTTTCTCCATCAACACATCAAAATATCAAAGAGTGAAGTTTCTCCATCATCACATCAAATATCAACGAGTGAAGTTTCTCCATCAACACATCAAATATCAAACGAGTGAGTTTCTCCATCAACACATCAAAATATCAAACGATGGAGTTTCTCCATCAACACATCAAATATCAAACGATGGAGTTTCTCCATCAACACATCAAATATCAAAGATGGAGTTTCTCCATCAACACATCAAATATCAAACGAGTGAGTTTCTCCATCAATCACATCAAATATCAAACGAGTGAAGTTCTCCCATCAACACATCAAATATCAAACGAGTGGAGTTTCTCCATCACACATCAAATATCAAAGAGTGAAGTTTCTCCATCAACACATCAAATATCAGAACGAGTGAAGTTTCTCCATCAATCACATCAAAATATCAAACGGAGTGGAGTTTCTCCTATCAACACATCAAATATCGAACGAGTGGAGTTTCTCCATCAACACATCAAATATCGAACGAGTGGAGTTTCTCCATCTCACATCAAATATAATGAGTGGAGTTTCTAAAAACACATCAAATATCAAATGATAGGAGTTTCTCCATCAACACATCAAATATCAAACGAGTGGAGTTTCTCACCACACATCAAATATCAAACGAGTGGAGTTTCTCCATCACACATCAAATATCGAATGAGTGGAGTTTCTCCATCATCCATAAAATATCAAATGAGTGGAGTTTCTCCATCAACACATCAAATATCGAATGAGTGGAGTTTCTCCATCATCACATCAAATATCAAATGAGTGGAGTTTCTCCATCACAATACAAATATCAAACGAGTGAAGTTTCTCCATCATCACATCAAATATCAACGAGTGAAGTTTCTCCATCATCACATCAAAATATCAAACGAGTGGAGTTTCTCCATCATCACATCAAAATATCAACGAGTGGAGTTTCTCCATCAACACATCAATATCAACGAGTGGAGTTCCTCCATAACACATCAAATATAAATGAGTGGAGTTTCTCCATCAACACATCAAATATCAAATGAGTGGAGTTTCTCATCAACACATCAAATATCAAACAGTGGAGTTTCTCCATCAACACATCAAATATCGAACGAGTGGAGTTTCTCCATCAACACATCAAATATCAAAACGAGTGGAGTTTCTCCATCATCACATCAAATATCAAACGAGTGGAGTTTCTCCATCATCACATCAAATATCAAACGATGGAGTTTCTCCATCAACACATCAAATATCAACGACTGGAGTTTCTCCATCAACACATCAAATATCAACGAGTGGAAGTTTCTCATCATCACATCAAATATCAAACGAGTGAAGTTTCTCCATCAACACATCAAATATCAAACGAGTGGAGTTTTCTCATCAATCACATCAAATATCAAACGAGTGGATTTTCTCCATCATCACATCAAATATCAAACGAGTGGAGTTTCTCCATCATCACATCAAATATCAAACGAGTGAAGTTTCTCCATCACACATCAAATATCAACGAGTGAAGTTTCTCCATCAACACATCAAATATCAAACGAGTGAAGTTTCTCATCATCACATCAAATATCAACGAGTGAGTTTCTCCACAACACATCAAATATCAAACGAGTGGAGTTTCTCCATCAACACATCAATATCAAACGATGGAGTTTCTCCATCACACATCAATATCAAGATGGAGTTCCTCCATCAACACATCAAATATCAAACGATGGAGTTTCTCCATCAACACATCAAATATCAAGATGGAGTTTCTCCATCAACACATCAAATATCAAGAGTGGAGTTTCTCCATCAACACATCAAATATCAAACGAGTGGAGTTCTCATCATCACACAAAATATCGAATGAGTGGAGTTTTCTCCATCAACACATCAAATATCGAATGAGTGGAGTTTCTCCATCAACACATCAAATATCAATGAGTGGAGTTTCTCCATCATCACATCAAATATCGAACGAGTGAAGTTTCTCCATCAACAATCAAATATCAAACGAGTGGAGTTTCTCCATCACACACATCAAATATCGAATGAGTGGAGTTTCTCCATCACAACATCAAATATCAATGAGTGGAGTTTCTCCATCAACACATCAAATATCAAACGAGTGGAGTTTCTCCATCAACACATCAAATATCAAGAGTGGAGTTTTCATCAACACATCAAATATCGAATGAGTGGAGTTCTCTCATCAACACAATCATATCAAAGGTAGGAGTTTCTCCATCAACACATCAAATATCAAACGAGTGGAGTTTTCTCATCAACACATCAAATATCAAACGAGTGGAGTTTCTCCATCAACACATCAAATATCAAACGAGTGGAGTTTCTCCATCAACACATCAAATATCAATGAGTGGAGTTTCTCCATCACACACACAAATATCAACGAGTGGATTTCTCCATCAACACATCAAATATCAAACGAGTGGAGTTTCTCCATCACACATCAAATATCAAGTGGAGTTTCTAAATCAACACATCAAATATCGAATGAGTGGAGTTCTCATCAACACATCAAATATCAAACGAGTGGAGTTTCTCCATCAACACACAAATATCAAACGATGGAGTTTCTCCATCAACACATCAAATATCAAACGAGTGGAGTTTCTCCATCAACACATCAAATATCAAATGAGTGGAGTTTCTCCATCAACACATCAAATATCAATGAGTGGAGTTTCTCCATCAACACATCAAATATCAACGAGTGGAGTTTCTAATCAACACATCAAATATCGAAAGAGTGGAGTTTCTCAACAACAATCAAATTTCAAATGAGTGGAGTTTCTCCATCATCACATCAAATATAACGATTGAGTTTCTCCATCAACACATCAAATATCGAATGAGTGGAGTTTCTCCATCAACACATCAAAATATGAGATGGAGTTTCTCAATCAACACATCAATATCGAATGAGTGGAGTTTCTCATCAACACATCAAATATCAAACGAGTGGAGTTTCTCATCAACACATCAAATATCAATGAGTGGAGTTTTCTCATCAACAATCAATATCAACGAGTGGAGTTTCTCATCAACACATCAAATATCAAAGAGTGAGTTTCTCCATCAACACATCAAATATCAATGAGTGGAGTTTCTCCATCAACACATCAAATATCGAATGAGTGGAGTTTCTCCATCAACACATCAAATATCAATGATGGAGTTCTCCATCAACACATCAAAATTCAAAGAGTGAGTTTCTCCATCAACACATCAAATATAAATGAGTGGAGTTTCTCCATCAACACATCAAATATCGAATGAGTGGAGTTTCTCCATCAACACATCAAATATCAAACGGTGGAGTTTCTCCATCAACACATCAAATATCGAATGAGTGGAGTTTCTCCACAACACATCAAATATCAAATGATGGAGTTTTCTCCATCATCACATCAAATATCAAACGAGTGGGTTTCTAATCAACACATCAAATATCGAATGAGTGGAGTTTTCTCACAACATAATATCAAACGAGTGGAGTTTCTATCAACACATCAAATATCGAATGAGTGGAGTTTCTCATCAACACATCAAATATCAAGAGTGGAGTTTCTCCATCAACACATCAAATATCAAATGAGTGGAGTTCTCCATCATCACATCAAATATCAAACGAGTGGAGTTTCTATCAACACATCAAATATCGAAGAGTGGAGTTTCTCCATAACAACAATCAAATTCAAATAGTGGAGTTTCTCCATCATCACATCAAATATCGAAACGATGGGAGTTTCTCCATCAACACATCAAATATCGAATGAGTGGATTTCTCATCAACACATCAATATGAAGATGGAGTTTCCTCATCAACACATCAAATATCGAAGAGTGGAGTTTCTCCATCAACACATCAAATATCAAACGATGGAGTTTCTCAATCAACACATCAAATATCAAACGAGTGGAGTTTCTCATCAAACATCAATATCAAAGAGTGGAGTTTCTCATCAACACATCAAATATCAAACGAGTGGAGTTTCTCATCAACACATCAAATATCAACGAGTGAGTTTCTCCATCAACACATCAAATATGAAACGATTGGAGTTTCACAATCAAACATCAAATATCAAATGATGGAGTTTCTCATCAACAATATCAAATATCAAACGAGTGGAGTTTCTCCACAACACATCAAATATCGAATGAGTGGAGTTTCTCCATCATCACATCAAATATCGAATGAGTGGAGTTTCTCCATCCAACACATCAAATATCGAATGAGTGGAGTTTCTCCATCATCACATCAAATATCAAACAAGTGGAGTTTTCCCATAACCATCAAATATCAAAGAGTGGATTCTCCATCAACACATCAAATATCAAATGATGGAGTTTCTCCATCAAACATCAAATATCAAATGAGTGGAGTTTCCCATCTCACATCAAATATAATGAGTGGAGTTTTCTAAAAACACATCAAATATCGAAAAGTGGAGTTTCTCCATCACACATCAAATATCGAACGAGTGGAGTTTCTCCATCATCACATCAATATCAATGAGTGGAGTTTCTCCATCAACACATCAAATATCAAAGAGTGGATTTTCTCATCATCACATCAAATATCAAATGAGTGGAGTTTCTCATCAAACAATAAATCAAACGAGTGGAGTTTCTCATCAACACATCAATATCAAACGAGTGAGTTTCTCCATCAACACATCAATATGAAGATTGGAGTTTCTCACAATCAACATCAAATATCAAATGATGAGTTTCTCATCAACATATCAAATATCAAACGAGTGGAGTTTCTCCACAACACATCAAATATCAATGAGTGAAGTTTCTCCATCAACACATCAAATATCAATGAGTGGAGTTTCTCCATCATCACATCAAATATCAACGAGTGAGTTTCTCCATCACACATCAAATATCAAACGAGTGGAGTTTCTCCATCATCACATCAAATATCGAATGAGTGAGTTTCTCCATCAACACATCAAATATCGAATGAGTGGAGTTTCTCCATCAACACATCAAATATCAAAATAGTGAGTTTCTCCATCAACCATCAAATATCGAAAGAGTGGATTTCTCCATCAACACATCAAATATCAAATGATGGAGTTTCTCCATCATACACATCAAATATCAAATGAGTGGAGTTTCCCATCCACATCAAATATAAAGAGTGAGTTTCTCAAAAAACATCAAATATCAAACAGTGGAGTTTCTCCATCACACATCAAATATGAAGAGTGGAGTTTCTCCATCAACACATCAAATATCAAATGAGTGGAGTTTCTCCATTCAACACATCAAATATCAAACGAGTGGAGTTTCCTCATCAACACATCAAATATCAACGAGTGGAGTTTCTCCATCATCACATCAAATATCAAATGAGTGGAGTTTCTCCATCACACATCAAATATCAAATGAGTGAGTTTCTCCATCAACACATCAAATATCAAAGGTGGAGTTTCTCACATCAACACTCAAATATCAAACGAGTGGAGTTTCTCCATCATCACATCAAATATTCATGAGTGGAGTTTCTCCATCATCACATCAAATATCAAATGAGTAGGAGTTTCTCCATCACACATCAAATATCAAAATGATGAGTTTCTCCATCAACACATCAAATATCGAATGAGTGGATTCTCCATCACACATCAAATATCAAATGAGTAGGAGTTTCTCCATCACACATCAAATATCAAAACGAGTGAAGTTTCTCCATCACACATCAAATATCAAACGAGTGGAGTTTCTCCATCAACACATCAAATACAACAATGGAGTTTCTCCATCAACACATCAAAAATATCAACGAGTGAAGTTTCTCCATCATCACATCAAATATCAAACGAGTGAAGTTTTCCCATCAACACATCAAATATCAAACGAGTGGAGTTTCTCCATCAACACAATCAAATATCAAACGAGTGGAGTTTCTCCATCAAACATCAAATATCAAACGATGGAGTTCTCATCAACACATCAAATATCAAACGATGGAGTTTCTCCATCAACACATCAAATATCAAATGAGTGAGTTTCTCCATCAACACATCAAATATCAAACGAGTGAGTTTCTCCATCACACATCAAATATCGAAGAGTGGAGTTTCTCCATCATCACATCAAATATCGAAGAGTGGAGTTTCTCCATCAACACATCAAATATCAAACGAGTAAGTTTCTCCATCAACACATCAAATATCAAACGAGTGAAGTTTCTCCATCATCCACATCAAATATCAAACGAGTGGAGTTTCTCCATCACACATCAAATATCAACGAGTGGAGTTTCTCCATCATCACATCAAATATCGAATGAGTGGAGTTTCTCCATCAACACATCAAATATCAAACGAGTGGAGTTTCTCCATCAACACATCAAATATCAAACGAGTGGAGTTTCTCCATCAACACATCAAATATCAAACGATGGAGTTTCTCCATCACAATCAAATATCAAACGAGTGAGTTTCTCCATCATCACATCAAATATCAAACGAGTGAGTTTCTCCATCAACACATCAAATATCAAAGAGTGAGTTTCTCCATCAACACATCAAATATCAAACGAGTGGAGTTTCTCCATCATCACATCAAATATCAACAAGTGGAGTTTCTAATCAACACATCAAATATCGAATGAGTGGAGTTTCTCCATCAACACATCAAATATCAAACGAGTGGAGTTTCTCCATCATCACATCAAATATCGAAGAGTGGAGTTTCTCCATCAACACATCAAATATCGAATGAGTGGAGTTTCTCCATCAACACATCAAAATATCGAAGAGTGGAGTTTCTCCATCAATCACATCAAATATGAACGAGTGAGTTTCTCCATCAACACATCAAATATCAAACGAGTGGAGTTTCTCCATCACACATCAAATATCAAGAGTGGAGTTTCTCCATCCACATCAAATATAAGAGTGGAGTTTCTAAAAAAACACATCAAATATCAACAAGTGGAGTTTCTCCATCATCACATCAAATATCGAACGAGTGGAGTTTCTCCATCAACACATCAAATATCAAATGAGTGAGTTTCTCCTTCAACACATCAAATATCAACGAGTGGAGTTTCTCATCAACACATCAAATATCAAACGAGTGGGTTTCTCCATCATCACATCAAATATCGAATGAGTGGAGTTTCTCCATCATCAACAATCATATCAAATGATAGGATTTCTCATCAACACATCAAATATCAAACGAGTGGAGTTTCTCATCAACACATCAAATATCAAACGAGTGGAGTTTCTCCATCAACACATCAAATATAAGAGTGGAGTTTCTCCATCACACATCAAATATCAAATGATAGGAGTTTCTCCATCACACATCAAATATAAATGAGTGGAGTTTCTCCATCAACACATCAAATATCGAATGAGTGGAGTTTCTCATCACACATCAAATATCAAATGATGGAGTTTCTCCATCATCAATCAAATATCAAACGAGTGAGTTTCTCCATCACACATCAAATATCAAACGAGTGGAGTTTCTCCATCACACAATCAAATATCAAACGAGTGAGTTTCTCCATCAACACATCAAATATCAAACGATGGAGTTTCTCCATCAACACATCAAATATCAAACGAGTGAGTTTCTCCATCATCACATCAAATATCAAACGAGTGAAGTTTCTCCATCATCACATCAAATATCAAACGAGTGAAGTTTCTCCATCAACACATCAAATATCAAGAGAGTGGAGTTTCTCCATCAACACATCAAATATCAAACGATGGAGTTCTCCATCAACACATCAAATATCAAACGATGAGTTTCTCCATCAACACATCAAATATCAAACGAGTGAGTTCTCCATCAACAATCAAATATCAAACGAGTGAGTTTCTCCATCAACACATCAAATATCAAACGAGTGGAGTTTCTCCATCACACATCAAATATCAAACGAGTGAAGTTTCTCCATCATCACATCAAATATCAAACGAGTGGAGTTTCTCCATCACACATCAAATATCAAAAGTGGAGTTTCTCCATCAACACATCAAATATCAAACGAGTGGAGTTTCTCCATCATCACATCAAATATCGAATGAGTGGAGTTTCTCCATCAACACTCAAATATCAAACGAGTGGAGTTTCTCCATCAACACATCAAATATCAAACGATGGAGTTTCTCCATCACAATTCAAATATCAAACGAGTGAGTTTCTCCATCACACATCAAATATCAAACGAGTGAGTTTCTCCATCAACACATCAAATATCAAACGAGTGAAGTTTCTCCATCAACACATCAAATATCAAAGAGTGAGTTTTCCTCATCATCACATCAAATTCAACGATGGAGTTTCTATCAACACATCAAATATCAAAGAGTGGAGTTTCTCCATCAACACATCAAATATCAAACGAGTGGTTTCTCCATCATCACATCAAATATCAAGAGTGGAGTTTCTCCATCAACACATCAAATATCGAATGAGTGGAGTTTCTCCATCATCACATCAAATATCGAACGAGTGAGTTTCTCCATCAACATCAAATATCGAACGAGTGAAGTTTCTCCATCAACATATCAAATATCAAACGAGTGGAGTTTCTCCATCAACACATCAAATATCAAACGAGTGGAGTTTCTCCATCAACACATCAAATATCAAACGAGTGGAGTTTCTCCATCAACACATCAAATATCAAATGAGTGGAGTTTCTCCATCAACACATCAAATATCAACGAGTGGAGTTTCTCCATCACACATCAAATATCGAAGAGTGGAGTTTCTCCATCAACACATCAAATATCGAATGAGTGGAGTTTCTCCATCACCATCAAATATCGAAGAGTGGATTTCTCCATCATCACATCAAATATCGAACGAGTGGAGTTTCTCCATCACACATCAAATATCGACGAGTGAGTTTCTCCATCAACATATCAAATATCAAAAGTGGAGTTTCTCCATCAACACATCATATATCGATGAGTGGAGTTTCTCCATCAACACATCAAATATCGAATGAGTGGAGTTTCTCCATCAACATCAAATATCAAACGAGTGGATTTTCTCCATCAACACATCAAATATAAATGAGTGGAGTTTCTCAAAACATCAAATATCGAACAAGTGGAGTTTCTCCATCATCACATCAAATATCGAAACGAGTGGAGTTTCTCCATCAACACATCAAATATCAAATGAGTGGAGTTTCTCCTTCAACACATCAAATATCGAACGAGTGGAGTTTCTCATCAACACATCAAATATCAAACGAGTGGAGTTTCTCCATCACACATCAAATATCAATGAGTGGAGTTTCTCCATCACACATCAAATATCAATGATGGAGTTTCTCCATCACACATCAAATATCGAATGAGTGGAGTTTCTCCATCATCACATCAAATATCAAATATGGAGTTTCTCCATCAACACATCAAATATCAACGAGTGGAGTTTCTCACTCAACACATCAAATATCAAATGAGTGGATTTCTCCATCATCACATCAAATATGAATGAGTGGAGTTCTCCATCATCACAAATATCAAATGATGGAGTTTCTCCATCACACATCAAATATGAATGAGTGGAGTTTCTCCAACACATCAAATATCAACAGTGGAGTTTTCCCATCAATACATCAAATATCAACGAGTGGAGTTTCTCCATCAACACATCAAATATCAAATGAGTGGAGTTTCTCATCAACACATCAAATATCAAACGAGTGGAGTTTCTCCATCATCATCAAATATCGAAGAGTGGAGTTTCTCCATCATCACATAAATACAAATGAGTTTCTCATCAAATCAATACAAAGAGTGGAGTTTCTCACAACACATCAAATATCAAGAGTGGAGTTTCTCCATCAATCACATCAAAATATGAAGAGTGGAGTTTCTCCATCATCACATCAAATATCAAATGAGTGGAGTTTCTCCATCACACATCAAATATCAAATGATGGAGTTTCTCCATCAACACATCAAATATCAAATGAGTGGAGTTTCTCCATCAACACATCAAATATCAAATGAGTGGAGTTTCTCCATCACACATCAAATATCAACGAGTGAGTTCTCACATCATCACATCAAATATCAAACGAGTGGAGTTTCTCCATCATCACACAATATCAAACGAGTGAGTTTCTCCTCATCAACATCAAATATCAAACGATGGAGTTTCTCCATCAACACATCAAATATCAAACGAGTGAGTTTCTCCATCATCACATCAAATATCAAACGAGTGAAGTTTCTCCATCAACACATCAAATATCAAACAGTGGAGTTTCTCCATCAACACATCAAATATCAAACGAGTGGAGTTTCTCCATCAACACATCAAATATCAAACGAGTGGAGTTTCTCCATCAACACATCAAATATCAAAGAGTGGAGTTTCTCCATCATCACATCAAATATCAAAAGAGTGAAGTTTCTCCATCAACACATCAAATATCAAACGAGTGGAGTTTCTCCATCACACATCAAATATCAAAGAGTGAGTTTTCTCATCAACACATCAAATATCAACGAGTGAAGTTTCTCATCATCACATCAAATATCAAACGAGTGGAGTTTCTCCATCAACACATCAAATATCAAACGAGTGGAGTTTCTCCATCACACATCAAATATCGAATGAGTGGAGTTTCTCCATCAACACATCAAATATCAAACGAGTGGAGTTTCTCCATCAACACATCAAATATCAAACGATGGAGTTTCTCCATCACACATCAAATATCAAAGAGTGAGTTTCTCCATCATCACATCAAATATCAAACGAGTGAGTTCTCTCATCAACACATCAAATATCGAAACGAGTGGAGTTTCTCCATCAACACATCAAATATCAAACGAGTGGAGTTTCTCCATCATCACATCAAATCAAGATGGAGTTTCTCATCAACACATCAAATACGAATGAGTGGAGTTTCTCATCAACACATCAAATATCAAACGAGTGGAGTTTCTCCATCATCAAACATCAAATATCAATGAGTGGAGTTTCTCCATAACACATCAAATATCAATGAGTGGAGTTTCTCCATCAACACATCAAATATCAATGATGGAGTTCTCCATCAACACAATCAAATATCAAACGAGTGGAGTTTCTCCATCATCACATCTCTCCATCAACACATCAAATATCAAACGAGTGGAGTTTCTCCATCAACACATCAAATATCAATTGAGTGGGGTTTCTCCATCAACACATCAAATAACGAATGAGTGGAGTTTCTCCATCAACACATCAAATATCAAACGGTAGGAGTTTCTCCATCAACACATCAA
>JAXMNL010001629.1:0-17903 GCA_035128595.1 Eptatretus atami
GCAAGCACCTCTCCCCGTCCTCTGTTTTGTTGTGTCTGTTTTGTTTTGTGGATACTGTGGGGTTCTGTGCTGGTGGTGTGTCCTTATGTACGGCCACCCCGATAACTCGGATGAGAGCGAACGAACCTACCCAACTGTCCGAACAATTACACCTCCACCCCGTTCGATTCAGGACGGGTCCATGGCTAGTGCTGATTAGGATTATTGGTCAAACGATCGGTCAAAGGTCAAGTGTATTTCTGGTCACGATAGCGGTCAAACATAATTCCCGAAAGACGTTCGTAACGTGCGAGACAGATGGAGCGTATTTATTTGCTAGCCGCTCCGCTCCCCGACCGTTACGAGTGTCGTTTTTAACTCTCCGATTTTCAATTTTTGGTCTTCCGGTGTTTTGCGATCTGCTACGGACGCTTTAATACACTCCGGTCGTCGACAATCTCTGCGGTACAAATCGATGTTTTCGGAGACGTTTTAAGATTGTATAAAGGAAATATTGGCACTGCCGGCCGTTCACCGGGGCCTCTGTCACGTGGTGCCACGCGGCGCACTCGGAGCCAGAGCGCGGTTCTGTTGAAGCTCCGTACCCAAGTTTTCTGCCAGTGAGTTGGCAGCTGACCGGCTCCTGTTTTCGATAATAGTCCAGGGTCTTAAAGCGACATTATTTTTTTATCTCCACATAAAGGTTATCTTCGTCGCATCGTTCCTGGAACTGCTGCTCAAGCCGTCTCGGATATTGTTAAGTTTCTGGTTAGGTGCGATTGGTACATCAGGGGCCGAATATTACCCGGTTTTTGTGACTTTGAGTAAGAAAATATTAAAATAAATTGCCATTGGAGGTTAGAAATGGACGAGATTTTTGCTCCGGTCCCGATGTTAGCGCGATTCGTTTTAACTCCGGCGATCGCCCAATTTCTGTTTTGACTTTTGTAATGTCAAAAGTATGCCTTATACATCGGGTGGTCGACATTTCTGGTAGAAAATCGATGTAATTTATGTGCTATTTGATGTCGCGGTGTCGTATCTCGATGTGGGCTTGAAGGCACTGAACGGACTTATTAGCTAATGATGGGCGGTGAGGGATTGTGTAACACACGCGCATCATTACCGGCTCGGTTTTAAAACGTTCTAATTTCACCTGTCTTCACCTTTCCCGCGATACAAACCTCGCTGGCTGTTACTATGCCCTTACCACCTTGCGCTTGTCGGATAATTTCTAGGTAACAAATCGGGCATGTTTGTATGAGGAGGTTTGCTGTAGATCATCCGTAGAAGATAGACTTCTGGTTTTGCGTGCTGCCTTACCCTTCTCGAGAGACAGCCTTTTATTAGACAATAGTCATCCCAGCGGTCAAGTTGACGAACCGTTTCTGTCCTACTACCAGTCTTCATGACTGCTTGTGTATTATTATTATTATATTTCTTCTTTCGCCTTACACGCCGATCTGCACGGTGCTCTACTGGTCCAGATTCTGATTGAAACTTGCCAGTGCCAATATTTTCACGGGGCCCCTCAGGGCGTGGATGTGGCCTTCTTTCAAGGGCTTTTCGATACTCAACTCGGATACGAGGCTGCCGGGGTCCCCCTTGTCTTGCATTTGTATCTGCTCGACCCACATAGTAAGGGCACCCCGGTGCCTTCATGACACTCGACGTGAATGACGTCCAACAATGTAATATTTTATTTATTTATTTTTTTGTTTTTTTTTTCTTGCACGAGCATTTGACCCCTTGGTCACACATTCTTCTTGTCTTCTTCGTTGGTATGAACGTGTTCAACCCTGTTCTCCAATTGGTTCTGAAAGCTGTTCTTTTCCAAAGGCTTTGACATTAATTTGTGGTTGCCTTGGTAGAATTTGGGTGAACAGCATTTACAGCAGACGGCATGCGGGCTCGAGAAGATGCGCATCGGCCGCCAGGATGATCGAGGGGGACGACACGAGAGGGTCGTGAGGACAAGCAGGAAGCGGCGCGGCCGGAAACCGAGCGAGACCTCTGTGGCCCGGATGAGAAGGTGAGGATCGCAGGATGGGGTCGATGAGAGCAGAGGGGGCATCAATGGACAACAGAGAGGGGGAGGGAGGAGAGGGCGAGAGAGGGGACGCAAACAAGAGAATCCACTGGGGGTAGAAGCAGTGTGGGCTCGACCGACCGAAGAGGTGGCCCGACGGAGAGCGAGGGGGGAGAGAGGGAGGGCAGCGCCCCCGCTACATAGGCGGGAGAGCAGGCGGGGCAAACCGAGCGGCTACGGAAGCAGGCGCGGAGGAGCAGACGATGAGCGCGGGTCGGCGCCGCAGACAGAGCCCATAGGGGCGACGAGCAGCAGCTCGCTCCGACCACACACTACTGGCCACTTCACCCTAGCGGCCCCCACCCACCTACGAGAACACAACGATACCTACCGTAAAACATAATTAATGAATACTAAACTCCTCACAGCAAGCTGGACACCCTGTCTGCCTACCAACAACAGTCGTCATACCACACCCTATACAGAGCGCGGGTCTCCCGACGCCTAGAGGTACTGTGTTATTCCCCCAAGAACACAATCAGCCCATCAAGTTGCTACGCATGTCAATAGACTACAATGCGAATCCCCTTCCAAGTTATTTCGCCACCTTTGTGCCGCTGCACGACCTGGGATAGTACCTTGCTCATGATCTCTATCTATCGACGGTCATCGATCGTGTAAATCCTCTTCCACTCTCGTTCTGGGATGAAAGTATTCGAAACCCTCGCTCCCGCCCCTGATTCACGACCGGTTCCCGAGTCGGTATCTAGAATCCGCGGCCAGTTCTGCACGGAAATCACGTACACATTTGGTTAGTAAGGCTTTCAAATCATCCAAATAATCAACTCTTTTACTTGTAGTTGAGTACCTTTACGCCATGTCCATGCATATCCATCTGGGTGTGTTCCTGTCCTGTCCTGGATCTCGTCCCGGTACTGGGTTTGCCCCTCCGCGTGTTGATCTGTTTGCTCTACGAGCCCGCCGTTCCTCTGCCCCCGACGCACCGCGTCCCGGACCTCCCCGAATTCTGATCGTGACAAACCTTGCCAACAGCAAATCTATGCCGCGTGGCCACCGCGGCAGCCTGATGTATTACTTGCCCTTTCCGATGTTGGTTTGATAATTTAATTCGTGGATACCACGAAACGCCCCGAGTTTCCCAAGTCTATACGGCCATTTTTGCATGTACGACCACACTTGACCCTAAGACACGGTGCTCGCCTATGAGCATCCACGCACATGCACCGCTCACCCCAACCATTAATGTATTCCACTCCTATTTAGTTTATTACTTTCATCTATTATTGCACAATATCGTGGACCCCGCGTCGCCGGATCTGCATTGACACCAGTGTGCGCAGGATATTTACTAGCCGACCCGCGGCATGTGGCCCTTTCCCCAAGGGCTTTTTGATATTCATGCGGACAAAGCCCGGCGTCCGAGCAGCGTTGCGACCGGCCAATAATCTTGTCTGTCGACCCAAGTGACAAGACACCGCGTGCTCATTGCACGTGTCATCCGTATAATCGACGTCACAGATTAATGTTTCATTTTGATTTTTTGTATTTACCTTACTTTTTTCTGGCACCGCTGACGGGTCACCCGCAGTTTGAGTTGTGGAAAGCTTCGCCCAGCAATTTCACTTCCGGCGGGACGGCCGCCGGATGTCCTTTATTCAACGTCTTTGATGATCTAGATCGGACACAGCGCTGATCCCCATATTCTCACCGTGCCTCACACTTATTCCCACCTCTCGTCATCAACAGACATCACTCCAGCACATAGACACGGATCCGCATGACCTGTAGCAGTAATGCACTCACGGAATGAAGCGTACACAATTAATGTTTATCTTATAGCGTCTACGAAATTTCTAAAAAAATTTCTAGTATATTGACTTCACTTCCCGGAGGACGTGCTGTTTGTGTTGTTTGCAGTGCTGTATGCACCGATTAATCGCAGAACGGAAGAAGCTCACCATATTGTTAAATTAGCACCACGTCCTGACTGCAGTCAGCAGCAAGAGGTGATGGCTAGTTGCTGTTTAGCATTTGTCAATTCGAAATCTCTCCGCCGTCATAGGTTGCATAGTCTCACCAGTGACGCGTCCAACGACATCCCAGAACAACATAGAGAACACTAAACTCCCACGATGCTGCAGGAACTGCGAATTGGAAGTACAAACCAATGTCACAGATAAACGACTCGAATCATCCACGCTATCAAGGAGTCTTCGCATGGCTAAGGCCTCGCTGATTTACCACGTCATTGGTCTCGAAAATAGTACAGACCCCGAGTGCCCTGCGTACAACGCCTACCGCATTCAAGGCGTCCCAACTACCGTAACCCATGGCTATGTCAGAAGACCATATCCAAGAGCCTCACAAAATTTCCGAATCGAATTTCCTCGCAGAATACATGCGTTCCTAGGCGATACCTAGAGCCTCTACAGCCACACCAATCATCGGTCATAGCGAACTTACATGGTAATTGTCTTACCGCGTCGTGTCCCTACTGTAGACTCTCAACCTTGTATCCAGCAAGAAGTCAGCTTCAGTCCCAGTCATTACGACCAATGACTATTGTGAGGGCGTCACGAGCGTCGAAGATCTCGCTCCCAAAGTCTGGAACTAACGTACAATCCAGTACACCCAGTTCCTATACTTGCTCTGTTTTATACTCGTCGTGCTTACTCTATGCGCACCATTACGCACAGCTCTCTGGGGCGAAATTTTCGTTGTCGTACCCTGCGCCTCCCGCGCCTTCATGGTCCGGCTCGAGTGTTGCTATCATTGTGACGTTGGCGCAGTCTTCGACTTTTTTATTTCTCGGCACGCAGCGCTGAAATTACGCTAAGAAAAACAACCTGCGAGCAATAACAAAGGCCAGAATGACACGCTACAAAGAGTTCCCCTCGTCCCTCCTTTAATTTTGAGTTATTGATTAGTCATATCCAAAAACGAACTCATGTACGTCCATTGTGACTGTATCAGTGCTGTCTTGCGATAAATTATTCACTGTTGGCTGATGCCCCTGGCCTTGCATCCGCAAAACAAAAATTCAACTTGGCTTGCCTAGTTTCCCGGCGAAGATAAGTGGTAGAAGCGCCGATTTGCCTAAATTAGCGAGCCCGCAGAATATCTATGACGCAACTTTTTTCTCGGAGAATTTTCCAAAATCGAAAGAGATGGCTTACTCCTGCCGCTGGGCCTTTCTGCATATCAACAATGGCAATTTTTCACGAAGATCGGATTTAAACTCCTTCGGTTGCTGAAACAAATCAAAAAAACGTCCACAGACAGAAGATGCGACAGAACACAACCGTGATAAGCTGAAACGAGATCCCATCACGAGGACCTACTACACAAACTAATAAATAAATAAATACTTTGCAAAGGTGCGCGTGGCCTTCACCCACAGAGGTATGACTTGGGCCGAGCGGCTGGGAACGCCCCTCATACAAAAAGAGGCACAGACTAGTACCATGACATCCTAGCGTTTGTGTCAGAGTTTTCATCCAAGATGCGCCACTCAAAGCGTTCACGGGGAGGTGATCTTCTATGCACTCTGGACCTGAGCACGTCAATCATATACAGACAGCAGCAAACAAATGGGCGCAACAACGAAAAAGCAGGTGGGTCCACTGCTGTGCGCCCCGCGAGACCAATTATAATATTATCGGTTGTGTATCCTTCTGATGAATTCAAACCCAAAAAAGTAACGAACAACCGGAAAATGAATGCGTGCGCTGATTGTAAAAGCTTCCCGGTTTAATGAGCGCCTGAGAACATATGCAACCCCATACCTCGTCGCGTCCTCATCCAACTATTACACACCGTCAGCCACCTCAATTCGTAATCATCATCGGCATCATGACTGGGACGACAAGCCGATCGAGACAGGCCACACAGTGTATATTTTACCGTTCACCGTATCATGCATCTTGAAACTCTCTCCGCCAAACCCCCAAAGAGCACACACTCAATACATCGTCTTCGCCACCTCTCCCGCCCGCCCTACCAAAGGACGACGTTGGTCTGCACACGTCACTACGTTGAATTCGTCTAGTAACTGAATACCTTCCGTCGCAGTTATCGTCAGCTCGATTGACTTCGGTCTGCGAACGCACCTTTTTCTTCGTGTCCGCACTTCTGGCTCGCAGCGTCTTATCCGACGATTCAAGGAAAATGATTGTTGTTTGATACATTTATGCTACTATGCATCGCAAATGGTCCCCTCACTCGCTTCAAATCATTTTGCTGCAGTTGAAGATCAATACAAACAAAAGATACACGACAGAGAGAGAAGATGTTGAAAATGCACACAGACGTCAAAAAAGCATGAAGCGGCCGCTGCTAAGCCCTCCGTGTTGAGAATGTCACGCTGAGCTCGTTATCGAAATTGTCCGGAAATTCGTGAAAGCAGAATTCCCGGATCAGGTTGGTAGATTGAGGGGGGAATGAGGAACAAAGAAAAAAAACCCAAGGGACATATGTTAGTTCCCACAGAGCAGCGTCCGTAAATGTTTACTGTCGGCCTAAAATAATAAAAAAAACCAAGCAACAACAACAACGTTCTGATATTTTCGTTCCCACGTGTCCTTCATTATGCAAGTTACGAGATAAACCGTCATGTAATGATTACAAAAAGATGCGAGCATGCCCAGGGATCGATCCCCCGGCGCCCTCATCACATGCAAAAGAGCATGCTGCTATATCTACCAACTGAGGCCCTACATCCCCAATCGTGCATGTCCGTGTTTACAGACATCGTCATCATTTTAATGTATATATACATGTTGTCATGTTTTATTTCAAGAAATTTATGAAGCACATAGTTGGATTTTAATAAAAACTACAATAAATTATCGGTCCCTTTCACCCAAGGAGCTTTGGCCTTTACGCACTCAGAAGGGAGGCATGCAGGCCCATCAAAGCCTGCTGGCCCCGACAGCATTGCATAACAGTACTGTGTGTCTGTGCGTCGGTTCATTATGCTCTTTGTGATAAACGCTCATTAGTGGTCGAGCAGACGAAAATCAACACCGAAATTCACCTGGGAGGTTCGTGTACAGTAAAGGTCTGTATGAACCAGCGTGCATGTTGAAGTTGAGTCATCGGACTGGAGTGTCCGAGTCGACAACAGACAAAGCTTCCCAGTATTACTTTCGTCTTACGCTGGCTTTGATTGAAGTGCCTCCGATAGCGAAAACCCTGGTCATCAATGTATTTACTATTTACGACGTTATATCGGTGCACTATTACCGAAATACATAAGTGTATTTACGAAATTACAATTACGGATAAATGGAATAATCGTTTAATGATTAGTAACGTGAACTTTTCTGAAACTTTTAAAGGCAGAATGTCCGAATATATTTAAAAGTCAGTGCATAGCGCGCTCTCAAAAAGCGCACGCGTCTATGGGAGTGATGTTGTTACATGTGCTCAGTATTTAAAGGAAGATCCGGATTGTACTATTAAAGAGCCGAGCTCCCTAGAGATTAAAGTGTTTTGTTCTCATCACAGAGAAGCACCAAGTAACATAGAAGAGTAAGAACATACGCCTCAGCGCTCTTTTATGAGCAGCGTCTCGCATAAGCGACGATGCCTGCTAAAACAAATCATTACGTCATTAGGGCCAGAAGGCAAGCTTGTACACTGGGATTTTAGTTGCAGAGGGAGAAGCGCATACCAACCGCCCCTTTTTTTTCCCGCCCTAAGAAATTTGGTTTTTGCCTTCCGTTTGGTGGCCACCTGGGTTCGATGTCCCCATCTAGGCATCTGCCTCCGCTTTTATCTTTACATTCTCAGCAGCCCTCAGATTGACGCGACAAACCGCTCGAATGGGACTATGAACCAACTCCACATCTGTTCGTTCACTCGCGTTTCTCCTTGCTCAAATAGGCAACATTCCCCCAAAGTATAAACCTGTTTTTGATCCTATGCGGGTTAAAATTGCTCCAAAACTTTTTTTTAAGCTCGTCACAAGTAGCCAATTAAGCTCGTTGATACGATTGTCCATTCATGTCACAGTGACTTCATCCGCCTCCAGTCAGTCACGTGCAGCCTTCCTTGTCGCAGTTGGATGCCGATTTTAACATTTTTCTTTTTTTTCTGTCTTCTCTCCGAGGGTGGCTTAACGAATCGATATTGAAACTCCGATACATGCATGATTCATCAAGCAAAAATGATTCATCAGGATGTTCTTATTTGTTGTTTCATTTAAAACACTCTTAAGTACCCTTCATATCCAAGAGGAGAGTCAAGGTAGTCTGGCAATCTTGGGGTCCCTTCTGTCTGTTCTGTCCGTTGTGTTTTTGCAACGCAAATACGTGAGTTGGTGCTTAACTTTACCATGCAGTGGACTATTGGAAACACCTTTGAGGACTCCATGTAAGTCCCCCTGGCTAGAACGCACCCCTCCCTTAGGCCCCGTTAAAGCCTCCTCTTGACCTGTTCTAAGCAAACGACCCTTTTTTCAGACACCCTAAGATCCAGTGTCCACATAGCCTCGCAACACACATTCAGACCCCACTAAGACCCCATCTCGACTCCCTAAGACACCATTTCGACGCATAAGACGCTTATCCAGCTGCTAAGATCCCCTAAGCCCCCCCCCCATTGATGTGAACCCCTTCGCTTCATTCTCATGATACTGAGCTTGAGACCTTCTTAGACCTACTGTTTTGTTGCGTGCTCGAGGTTTATTAGATCCCGCATACACGCCCCTTCTCGAACCCCTAAAAAATTCCCTTCTAGTGTCCCCTTTAAGACAGCGCCCTTTCCAGATTCCTGGAAATACCCCTTTACATACCCCCACATAGACCCGGTACAGAACCCCTAAGACCTCACCCAGATGCTCGCTTTTAGGACCCACATTAGATTCACCCTAAGACGCCTCAGAACCCTTAAAAAACCCCCGAAATACCACTCATTTCATACATTTTAGACCCTCCTTATACGACGCTTTAGAAACCCGAATGACTCATTTTTAGGACATTAGAACCCGAGGACACCTTCAGTCTTGAAACGCAGCGAATGCCAAAAAACCAAAATTAATCTGTGGCCACACGTTCAGGAGAGCTCCCACGGTGGAATGATCAGTTACTGATCAACCGAGTGACAGCCGTCATCGTCCACAATGTTAGACATTCATAATTTCGATTCCGCGCTCGAATACGAGCTTCCTCGGAACACATATACCATTATGTTGAGGTGTGATCGATTAGTCAACATTTTGTTGACGAAAGTAAATGATTACGTCGATCAGTGATGGGGTCTTGGCAGCTCATGTTATTTTTCAGAACAAGTGCGGACCACGAGTGTGGAAGATAGATTAGTTAAAGAGTGGAGTGGGAGGGGGGAGGTGAGGGGTGGAAAGATAGGTTTAAATAAATCAGTGCCAGAGGGGACATAGTATAAAAATGGTCGAGACGGAGTATGAAGGACGTGTGCTGGAGCGGCAGAGACGTGGCAAGGTGCGTGTGTCCCCCACAGGGTTGGTGCCAAGAACCCGTGCAGGAGGAGTTTTCCACTATGGATTTGGGTTTTTTCATGATGGCGTGCACTGTCGAGCCCAAGGAATAGCTCCTTTCTTTGCTTGTTTTCCTTCAATTATCATGGTGTACTTCTTTGGTTGGAAAAAATCTTACTTATCGACCTTCTCCATCCCTGCGAGGCTCACATAATTCTCATGGGCACAAAAAAAAACACAACGGGATAAAAAAAGAAGAAGACGAGGAAACGGAAAGCGTCGCAGTGAGCAACGAGGCGTGGGATCGAATCGGCAGGATGCACAAGTCCGGCTGTGTCGACGAGAACTTTGGCCGATAGAAGAAGCTCTTTGAGGATTTGAGTTGCGTGCTCGAGTTGATCCCGTCGAGGGCTGCGCTGTTGTGGACGGGACCACTGTGCTGCAAAGAGGGACTTGTGTGGAGGAGAAACCATCTCGGGTGCACAATGGCATCGTGGAGTTAAAGAGATGGAGAGGGTAGCAGAAGCATTTGGTTTCTCGTGGTAGTATGTCTGATGGCAAGTCATGGCGGCTTTCAGGGTGTTGGCTGATTTCTTCGGTTCGGTCGCTCATGGTGAAGCTTTGATGTTGATTAATCATCATCCCAAGAGGATCGAGGATGGCAGAGGACTTGAGTCGACTAGAGAGGAGAGAGGAGGATAAGGAAGAGAGAGAAGCACGATCCGCAGAGCGCGAGAAGGGTCAGGTTGCGGTTGAGCGCGTCTCCTTGTTGTCCTGTGGCTGGGGCGAGGTAATGAAACAGTTCCAAGCTTCAGAACAGAGCATGGAATTTCTCTCACTCTCCCCCTTTGTTTCCCCTTTATTCATCCTATTTTCATCCTGTTTGTAATCTTTGACAAATAGTCCTGTTGATTATTGTTGCTCTCCGCCCCCCTGCTCCGCTCCTGGATGGATTCTGTGGCGAATGTTTGACACGTGTCTCGTCGGTAGTTTGGTCATCATTGCATGACAACATGCTGGCGATCCGTGTGGTTTCTTTTCTATAGGGCGCGCTGGCATAGTGTTCTTCACATGTCTGAATATTTGCTACCTCTTAGCCCATAATATCGCTCGCTACGTTTGTAGTGCGGTTACTTACATTGCTATGCCGCTCTGCAGAGCTTCTCGTCCGCACCGATTTTCCTCATTGCGTCAATGTGTCGCGCTTAACCGCGGGCTATAAGGGTTTTGGCAGTTGCCGCGCCTATGGATGGCGACACTCTCGAGACTTGTGGTTAGTTCTGCATGATCACATCAGCGATATTGTTTTACTTGTCAGACTACCGCCTGGATCGCGGATGAAGTTTGACACCTATTGTCTTAGCGTTTGCTCGATTACTAATTGCTGGTGACGTGTCGGCCCGTTGAGGATAACCCTGTTTGCTTCGTTATCTCTTGCGTCAGAAGTTAAGATGGGATTGCCATGCTAAGGCGGCACTGACTGGGACCCTTTGGTGAACATCATTTGCATGCTGATACTCGATGTGTTGCAAGACGTGCGGATGATGTAAATCTTGCTCTATCAGCCATTTGCGTGCGAACTTCGCTCCGCCGGGACGACGTAACTGATGTTGGGTTCTACCATGTCACTGCTTTATTGCGGCTGCCGCATGCGCCACTCCGCGGGTACGTACTTTGTCGTCCCCTGAGCAGCGGTCAATTGTAAGGACCTCGGAGCAATTAGGGTGGGTATCGCCCAAACCGTTACCCACCCGGGGCTCATTTTGTTAAACAGAGCGTCGCGAGAGGCTCACGATCGGCGGCGATGGAGCCGATGGCAGTTTCCGGTCAGGCCCAAGGTAACGCGGTGGATCAAACCACACTGAGTGTGAACACCTGGGAAGCGGGCGGGGTCCATGTAATTGAAGTCTTGAATGGATCTCTCTCTCCTCTCTCTCTCTCTCCTCTGCTCTCTCTCTCTCTCTCTCTTCTCTCTGCTCTCTCTCTCTCTTCTCCTTAGTTATCAAGGGTGTTGTATATGCCCTGTCGGTGTGGTGTGGTATGGGCAGCCCCAACTATGGAGCCTGCCGGGTACCTTTGCTCCGATGGCACGTGGTCTATGCGGTGCCGATATCGAACTGTCGGTTTGTAACTGGGAGCCACAGCAAGCTACCAGCACCGGGCGAGGATCCAAACCAGCGCAGCCCGTGCATGCTGCTCACAGGCTTGCGAGAGCCGCGTGAGATGGGTGCACAGAGTTCGGTG
Organism: Eptatretus atami; assembly: GCA_035128595.1. Taxonomy (NCBI): domain Eukaryota; kingdom Metazoa; phylum Chordata; class Myxini; order Myxiniformes; family Myxinidae; genus Eptatretus; species Eptatretus atami. Next base: position 11,730 of record JAXMNL010001629.1, read on the forward strand.
TGGAGTGTGGTCAATATGTTTGAATGAACTTGTGATGTGACTGCTGAGGAAGAAAGAGAGTAATGCAGGCGGGGAAAGCCATCATTGGTGTCAGACTGGTTAGAGGTTAGAACCAGTAGCTGCTTTTCCGGGAGTAGTGAGCACGGGGTTCCGGCTTGGGCTGGTGAGCCGGAGTGAAGCAGAATCAGGAAGTTCCGCACGGACCAGGAGCTATGTGTGCGGGGTCCCGCTGTATATAATAGGACAGCTATTGACATACTCCACTGGCCTTTGTGGTCGAAAGTCCAAGTTCTTAAAGGGAAGATGATGCCGTGCGGCACAGTTTCATTGCCCACTAAGCCTTATCGACAAGGTGATGACTGGTTCATCAGTGATGGAGGTTAAATTGTGGAAGAACTGAATCCATGTTGAGCCCTACTGAAAGGGAGGGCGAAGCAAGGAAAATTTGCATGATGAAAATTTGCATGGTGAACGTTGGGCTTTGTCCGAAACGGGACTTATGGATTTGTTCTCGATTTTTCACGTCCGTGCGTGCGTGCGTCCGCAACCATATCTCGGACATGTATTCACGATTTCGTTCGTACTTCACACAAAGTCAACACATGAGTATACATATGCACATCATTTTGTTTCACAACAGTGATCAAAATGATCACTGGTAGACAGCACGCCATTTTAGTTGTAAAAAAACACCCGGATGCGCATCCTCAACACGTCCTCAACCATTTATCGACATGCATTTTGTGATGTTGTTACAATTTGGCACCACAGATAAGGAATGAGTGGCTTACATGTCATGCATGTCATTTTATTTCAAAAGATCTCAAGATGGCCGACTGGTGGTGATTTTGTGACTTAAATTGTCCTCAACCATTAATCTCCGCCATCGAAGATGACGGAGGTTACTGTTTCTACCCCCTGTCTGTTTTGTTTGTTGTTTGTGAACAGTATTACGTGAAAAAACTCCCGACGAGATTTCGACGAAACTGGGGGGATTAGGTATGTCCAATGAGATCATGCCATTAGATTTTGACTTGGTCGAAGTCAATATGGCCGCTATCCGGCCATTTTTAAAAATATTTGAATTTTTTTTTTTGCATTTCTACAGTTATTAAGTGATTCCAATACCAAAAAAATTTGTTAGAGAAAAAAAAAATTTTGCAAACTTTTTTCAAAAAAATTTCGGTATTTAAAAATATTTAATTATTTTTTGCATTTCTACATGTTTTAAGTGATTTCCTACCCCCAAACAAAAATTGTTAGAGAAAAAAAAAATTTTGCAACTCTTTCTTTCAAAAAAATTTCGATTTTATTTGAAAAAGATATTAATATTTTTTTTGCATTTCTACATGTTATTAAGTGATTTCCAAACCCCCCCCCCCCCCTTCAATCATAAACAATGTTAGACAGAGAAGAAAAACCAAGGTCGAATACTCTTTGCAAAGCTGTTTTCAAAAAAAAATTCCTCTCTGCCACAAATTCTAGTCTGTAAAATTTTCATGGTTGTTTTTTATTGCATCTATCTCAGATTCCTTTAAAGACTATATCCAACCCTCCCAAACAAAATTGTTTCCTTTTGTTGTTTACGAGTACACGACAAGCCTATATATCGTATGCTATCACTTTTTTCATAAAAAATTTCGATTTTAATTTCGAAAAAATCATTTTGAGATTATTTTATGACAATATACAACCATCGGTTAGCTGAATTTCCCAAAATCCAGGAAAAAATAAATTTGTTAGAGAAAAAAAACAAAATTTTGCAACTTTTTTTCAAAAAAATTTCGATTTTATCTGAAAAATATTTGAATTTTTGTTATTGCATTTCTACATGTTTTAAGTGATTTCCAACCCCCCAAAAAAAAATTGTTAGAGAAAAAAAAAATTTTGCAACTTTTTTTCAAAAAAATTTCGATTTTATTTGAAACTGGAAAGCGCTTTTGCCTGGGGTCGGTGCGTATCGTTGCCAGCCGGCAGCCCGGCTCAGTTTACAGGTCTGGGGAATGTGTGGGCCGAGAGTGGTGGTGATGTGTTTTTTGTGGTGCTTTGATCGTCTGTGCGTTTGACTGCATGTTCGTGATGTGGGAGGATTTGTAAGGTAAAGGTGTGGTTGCTTGTTGTTTTGCGGTTGCTGTTGCTTGTCGTGGCTGGACGTGGTGTTTGTGGTTCGTTGGATTGGTTGGCTTCAAATAGACTTGAAACAGAAATGGCTTCTCAAGCGTGCAGCGAATGAATCAATTTCTTTAACGGTATTGGGTAACTACGTTACTTGAGACTTTTACTAGGCTGATGTTGGTGGGAATTTCCAGCGCTAACTATTTAGGGTTCCATGCCTCAGTTTCCTGTTTCTTTCCAGCCATATATTGAAAGCCACGGCATTGCCCTATGTTTTATTCTTTTGTCTTATCTCTGCTTGCGTTTTTTTTGTCCAGTTTGTCTATTTCAGTTTCTGGGGGGTACGCCTTCTCGATTGACCCATTCAGGAAATTTACTTTATCGGAGGCGGGTATGCATTTGGCTCTATTTTTACTTACAAAATGAAGTTTATTACCGAATTTTCCCGTTTCCCCGAAATTTACCGTTACCGATAATTAGGTTCGTTGTCTATTGCACTTCTGTCCTCTGTTTTTTGTTTGTTTGTATGTGTATTGGTGTTGTTGTTGTGGGGTGTTTTTTTGTAGCCGATAACTAGAAACGGATAGCTACTTGTCAATAACACGTATGGGTATGGCGTGATTGTTTTGTCAACGGTTAGGTCAAGTACGTGAGTAATTTCGTATTTGGATAATGTATTTTGCTTTGGTCGGTTCGGTTGTTTTACTTCCGATTTTAATTTGTTTCTGTTTGGTCGCTTTTAGACGCTCAACTCTGTTGTGAATGGTTGTAAACAATGGATGTTTGGAGGAGTTTTAAGATTGTTAAAATTTTTCAGTTCCGGCAACGCTGTTCACGTGGTGCGTGTGAGCAGCTGGTCGTTAGTCGTAAGTTTTGGTGTGTTTTCGTGACCTGTTTCGTATGATAGGTTTTTAATTTTTCTATCGCAGATTATAGGTTTCGTCGCATGTGATCGCTGCGTTCTGTTATGTAAGATTGTGGGGAATGCCCTCCGATATTAGGTTTTTGGACCTTTTTGATATTTTACTTTTGCTGGGAAATGGTGTTTTGCTCGCTCCCTACGAGTTCTTTTTCGGTCGATTCTGTTTTTCACTTTTGGATGGTAGGTATGTTTTCGTTGTGAAATTTGGTAAAATCGGACGTTTATGATTTATTTGGGTTCTTATTGTGGCTTAATGCGTTGCTAATGAGGGATTGTAACCCACCCCCGGCTACCTGTCTTTTAAGTCAACTTTCCTTGTCTTCACTTTTGTAACGGTTATGCTTATTCTCGGTTGTTCGTTTGTAATCGGATGTTTTTATTGGAGTTTGTTTAGATCATGTTAATTCTGTTTGTTCGTACTTTCGTTGAGCTTTTATTGCAAGTGGGTCTGTTTGACGTTTGTACGTACCAGTCTTGTGTTGTTATTATTACATTTAAATTTCGTAAATTATATGACTTTTTCTATTGTTTGTTTGTTTGTTTGTTTGTTTTAGGCACCCGATAATCGAAAGGAGAAGTCCATTATTAGCACCGCCGTGTTCAGGGGGTATGGCTAGTTCAGTTATTGTAATCGTCCATAATTCAAGGTCCGTGGGTACATTCCGTATCCTGGAGAATGGTTTTTTTGCTTCGCTCACGTTAGAGTTGTTACTTCGATTTTATTTTGTTTCGTTTTGCATCTTGGCGCTTAAAATCGGTTTGAATTTGTAATGGATGTTTTGGAAGTTTTAGATCGTTATAAAATCATCGACGCGTAGTTCGTCCTGTGCCGTGCGTTCAGAGCGGTTCGTTGTGCGTAGTCTTTCGTGGCGCGGTGACGTGTTTTCGTAAGTGGTGTTTATAGTTTTTTTATCCAAATAAGGTATCGTCGCATGCCTTATCACTAGCTCGGTTTTAAGATTGTTGGTATGTCGATTCCGTTTTGTGACTTTGATACATTATATAAAATATTGCTTGGGATGGATTTTTGCTTAGGTCCGACGTCTATTTTTTGGTTTGTCATTCGTGAGAACTTCTGTTGCGTCGTTACCTTCTCTGAGACAGTTTTATTAGCAGCAGAGTGTCAGTTGTACGATTTGTAGGTTACCGTCATGACTGTGTTGTGCTTTTACGACCTAATCGAGAAGAAGACTACAATATCGTTACCAGTGATTGGGAGGGTGATGCTTGCGGTGATCAGTTTTGGTCAAAATTCGGTAAGGTCAGGTCATTGAGTCAAACATTCTATTTTGCATGTTGGTACAGCTACTCGAGAACCGATAAGCTTACATTCAATTACACATCGTGATCGGGGTGAGGCTACGCTATTAGTTTTGGTCAATGCGTCAAGTATCCCAAGTGAGGCAAATCCCCAAAATTATGTCCCGGACGGAGAAGTACAATGTCAAATTACACACGTGATTCAGGAGGGTGTGGTAGCTGGTTTAGTTTTGTTCAATCGGTCAGGTCAAGGTCCGTGAGTCTTTCAATTTTGATGGTTTGTACTATGTAGAACTTTTGGTTGCTCGCTATTTCTGAACAGCTTTTATTAGACATCATGGGTCAGTTGCGATTCGTAAGTCAGTCTTTGATGCTTGTTTAAATACTTACGAATCTAAAATTCGTAGTATATTGAGCTACGTTCTTTTGTTTGTTTGTTGTTTGTGTTGTGTTTGTTGTGGCCGATAACTCTGAGACGGAAGAAGTACCGTCATTACCCACGTGATTCGGGGTTGTCTAGTGGCTATTAATTTTTGTCAGATCGTACGTCAGTCACCGTGAGTAAAATGTCCCGATTTTGATCGTTTGTACATAACTCGGAAAGGAGAAGTACCCATGTTCATACACCACGTATTCGGGTGAGCGTGCTGGTTAGTTTTGTCAATCGGTCAACGCTCAAGTCTACGTTGAGTTAACATATTTTTGATGGTTTTGGTAAGAATCTCGTAGAAATTTCTGGGTTTGCGTCCCCGTACTTTAGAGACGCTTTTATTAGAAGTAGAGTTCAGTGACGATTTTTAAGTACCAGTCTATGACTGTTGTTTTTGTTTGTATTTTGTTTGTTTGTTGTGCACGTAACCGAGAACGAAGAACCGTCAAATCGGTCAGTCATGGTCCGTGAGTCAATTTTTTATATTCTATTGAACGTAGTTAATCTTGAATGAGAATCATTTTAATCTTGTATGGAAACAGTTGTATGTCTGGCTGCACAGTGGCTCCTGTTTGGGTCTCAGGATATGCCCCAAGGTTTGATCAAGTTATCATGAGGGTTTCTTCTGTCTCCAAACCTGTGACCATTTACGTCTATTGGTGATGGATGTTTGAAGTTTCATATGGTTGCGGATGGCCGACTCCCAGACAGGTGACACTTTTCTTCAGCTGTTTAGCCTGGGTTGTAATCTCACACTTAATGTCTCTGTTGTTTTACGTGTGATTATCGTGGGTGCGCCTGCACATGGAAGCTATGAGCGACTCTCCGCATTAGTGGTGGTGGACTTAAGACGTGGTGTCCTTCGGGAAGGGTAGGATGTATTGCGGCACTAAATGTCCCGATTCCTCTCTAACTAAGGGTGCTATGCTGCACTTCAGGAATGATGATCCGCCTTGTTGCTGCATACGAAAAGAAAGAAGGTCTTACTTGACAATGTAGTCATTTTGTAATGAGTTTACCCCTGTGTCAGGGGAGGTGCCCCTGGGAAGCGTTGTGATTTTTGGCTCAAGCATTATAGGGTTCTGCAATGTTGTGGCTCGAATCATTGTTGTATAATATATTTAACTATACTCAAAAGAAATGGACATAAATTTCATCGCCGTTTAAGTATTTGCTGACGAGTTAAGGTAGCCACATTATTTCACTATGGCAGTTCATCATCGCCATTTTGCAGATCCAAATGAGTGAGGTGCAGTGTTGCATCATACGTACAGTGTTCTGCCAGTTTGACAATCGACCATCCTGTGTTGACAGAGGGAGCACTCCTGTAGCGTCAACCTCGCGCATACTTGTGGTCACTTAATTACTGATATCTATTTATTTGTCCGGTCCAAACGTAGATTTACTCACATTGATATAACTAAACCGGCGCGTTGTAGAATGCCAA
>JAXMNL010001630.1:2666-12678 GCA_035128595.1 Eptatretus atami
GTCGCTTCACGAATGGGAATATTCAAGGGAAGTGGGAGAGGAGAGAGGAGACGAGGGAAAGGAGGGATGGGAAGGATAGAGGAGAGGATGGAGGTGAGAGGGGAAGAGGGAGAATCCAGTGTGGCTTTGGTTGTGTGCTTCGGTCACTTGTATACCCCCATCCCACCCGGTCTCTCTTCCATCGATATCCTGTCTTCTCCACACTATTTTGTGCTTCCTCTCCCTCCTTCTTGTCTCCTCTCTTGTGAATGTTTCTGTGTATTAGCTCTTCACAAGCCTCGACTTGGTATGCAAAAAACTATAAAAGTGCTCCAGTCGCTGATGATGAGAAACATCCCACAACATGATGCTAGCACCAGGCTTCACAGTTGGTATGGTGTCTTTGCTGATGTGCTTTGTTGGGTATCACCAAATGTTCGTTTTGCATTTTCCACTTTCATCAGACACAAACTTTTTTCCACATGGCTTCAGAATCTCTCGAGTGTGTTTTTGTGCACCTCAACAGGACTCAAGGTGGGCTTTTTGTGTTGTATGGCTTCCTTCTTGCCACCTGATCGGAGAGCCAGAACTTGTGGAGTGCTTGGGATATTGTTGTCACATGGACACCAGTGATCACTCCTGCCATGAAGGGCTGAAGCTCTTTCAAATGTTGCCATTGGCCTCTTGGTGGCTTCTGATCAGTCTCCTTGCTTGGTCATCCAGTTTGGAGGGACGACCAGATCTCGCAGGTTCTCGTGGTACCATACACTTTCCATTTCTTAATAATAACTGTCTCACTGTGCTCAAGGAATATTCAGACCTTTGAATATTTTTATACTAATCCGTGATCTGTGCCTTTCTATAACTTTATCCCAGAGGTATTTTGAAATCTCCTCGGTGCTCATGGTTGAGCATTTGCTGTGAAATTTATCCCAGCAGTGGATACCCACAGGAACGCTGATTTTATTCTGAATCATCAGAATCACTTAACAGTTTTAAACCGACAGTTGGACACTTATCCACCAAAATTTCTAGTTTTGTGTTTTTAATACATTTTTTGAAATTTGTAAAATTATTTTTTCACTTGGAAGTTGTGGGTTACGATGTGTAAATAAAGGTGTAAAAGTCTGATTTATGATTTTAATTCCAGGTTATAAGGCATGAAAAGGTGAAAATTTTGAAAGGGGGATAGACTTTCTGAGACACTGTACTCTGACTCGTTCTCCATCCAATTTAACATGACGTCTTCAAGCCACTGCAAGTGCTTCTTTGTTCTCCCAACTCTTTCCGATCTTTTTACAATCTTCCTGCTCTTTTGTCGTTCTTCCCAGTGCGGTATATATTTGTTGATGAATCTTTTTGTATTTTTCATTTCTCTTCTTCGCAATCGATCGCGCTGGATTTGCTGTTATTTCCATCCATGGTGTGGCATCATATACTCACACCTGTTCCTGGAATTTTTTTGCTTTGATGTGTTCTTTGATGTCTAGATGCAGATGATGGATTAAACGCTTTCTTACACACAGAACAGTTGAAGGTTTTTCTCCGGTGTGTATTCTTTGATGTTTATGAAAGTTAGATAATTGATTGAACGCTTTGTTACACACAGAAAATTGTAGGGTTTCTCTCCGGTGTGCATTCTTTGATGGGCTGAGAGAGATGATGATATGAGTGAACGCTTTGTGCACACATTACAATTGTAGGGTTTCTCTCCGTGTGTATTCTTCGATGTCTCGATAAGTTGATTGATGATAAAAGACTTGTTACAACAGAACAATTGAAGGGTTTCACTCCAGTGTGCATTCTTTGATGTTGATAAAGTTAGATACATGATTGAACGCTTTGTTACACCAAACAATTGTAAGTTTCTCTCGGTGTGGATTCTTTGGTGGTCGATGCAGTGATGAACGAGCAAAGGCCTTGTTACACACAGACCTTGTAAGGTTTCTCTCCGGTGTGTATTCTTTGATGTGTTGATGCACTGATGAACGAGTAAAGGCCTTGTGACACACAGAACATTGTAAGGTTTCCTGGTGTGCGATATCTGGTGCTCATGGTAAGTGTATGACTGATTAAATGCTTTGTTACACACAGAACAACTGTAGGGTTTCTCCCGAATGTGCTTTTTGATGACGAATAAAATGATGAGAAAAAAAAAGCCTTCTGCATTGTGGACACTTGTTGGATTTCTCACGGTGTGCAACGTTTGATGTGTCACAACATGAAGAAGAAGCAATCCTTTCTGACACACAGTGCACCTGTATGACGTCACACCTGTGCAGATTTCAACACATCCTTTTAAACACGATGAGGAGGTGAAGTCTTTGTTTGTAACAGCAAAATTGTTTGTCTTCTCACTTCTTTGCTCTCCTGTTGCAAGACATTGATACACCTGTCGCAGTTGTTGTTGTTGGTAGACACACCCCTAAACTTGTCAACATCTGACAAAAAGTCTCTGTCAGGTGATGATCGAAAGAAACTTCTCTGTCCAATGACGAGGAACAGTTGACACGTGAAGACGTTTCAAATTTTTCTCTGCAATTAAGAATGGAGCAAAAACATCAATAAATTACTTTTACAACTTGAACAGCTCTCGAAGAGCACATAGTCTCACCTTGCACGTTCATTCTGAACAAATTATCATATTAACTGAATTCCCCACTATTATGTCCACTACTATCATGGCCCACATGCTCGTATCATCCGTGCACCCATTGCATCACATCGTTTCTTAGAATGGGTTATGAACGTCAAAAATGTAATTATTCACTCACATCGGTCAGGATCAGATAAATGCAGTTTCAAATTTTTCAGAGAAGGATTTCAACTCAGCCAATCATGGCTGGAAGAAGACTTCACTGATGACATCATCATTGTCACCCTATATACCCATGGGAGTTGATAACACCTGCAAAGTTTCAATATTTTCGTTGAGTGTTTCAGGGAAAATGATATACAAATTTTCCTTTATTTCAATATGGCTGCCATACCATGTGACATATGACGACAATCCTAACAATAAAAACATTCTCCATCAGGAGTTCTTCCGAAGTTTAAAATTTTGCATCGACGGACAAGTGGAAACAGAGAAAACATTTTTAAAGTGAAAAATATGAAGACGTGGACACATCGACCGACACACACAACGCACACAGACACACCGAAGACATTGGACAAATACAACAGTTCAGGAAAGGAAAGAGAAACCCAAAACTGAAAAAATAATTCAAAAAATAAAAACGAATATACCATCAGAGATGGGGAATCCCCCACCATTGAAAAATAATTGAAATCAGATAAGCGGTTTTCCATTCATTACAAAAAACTTTTTTTTCAAGATGGCCGCCCAGTCGGCCATCTTGGATCGGCTACGCCCAAAATCAATAGGGTTCTTGCTTTTCAGTGGTACATGTGTGACCCAAATATAAAATTGATATGGCGAACAGTTTATGAGTGATCGCACTCACAGCATAAATGTTGACGCCCAGCCAGCCAGCCAGCCGGACGGACGACCTGGGTGACAACTATATCTCCCCTTCCGCCACGCGGCGGGGGATAAAAAACAAACACAAAATTTAGACAAAGACCTCGAGTGCTTGGGTGTTGAAAACAAACTCAAACTGGAAATAATAGCCGGAAGACAAAAAAAAAAAATAAACCAATAAAAGACCCGTATCTGCCAAAAGGTGACCACGTGTGACTTCTTTACGTCACACTGAGGTGAACAGAGCTGCTATCCACCAGGAGCGACTCCTTGAGGAATATCTGCCTACGAGAGATTCCGATGAGAATCGTTCTACAGAGTAACCATGAAAAATATGCGTTTGCCTCATAACGTCACCAAATGACGTCATAATGTCTCAAGCTTGACATATCAAGAAAGCACTCATCGAGGTGTTCAATTTGAGGTACTACATGATATGGTTCCTAAAACTTGAAAATTTGACCTTGGGGTCAAATATGTTTGAACTTAGGCGCTAACCATGAAGGTCAAGGCCAATCGCCACCAAAATTAATCAGCTGAGCGCCAGACCATGAACTATATTCCCATAAAGTTTGAAGACGATTCGATCAAAATTACTCAAAAAATAAGGGTTTCGTCGACCTCCCTGATTTGCGACAGTGACCTTGACTTTGACCTTGACCTTCAAAATTTTATGCGCTGAAAGGGACCTCTATAGGCCTCTGATATGCGAAGTTACAAAAATTTCCAATGATAACTGTGCTCTGCAGAATTTTTTATACGTGATTACAGACAAACAAAAAAAACAAAAAACAAAAAAACATACAGGCTGACTAAAATATCTTGCAAAAACTTCGTTTTGGCAAATAAAAACACCACCGTAAGGAAGCAAACAACAGGAGAAAACAAAAATCACATGTGTGAGAGTAACCCGAAGAGATTCTTCCACGAATTAGGGAAACAAAAGCAGAATGTGTCAACTCTCTCTGAGAAAAGAAAAGATGGGGAAACATTCTGGAAAGGAATTCTTGGAGAACGAAAGGAACATAACAAGGAAGCAGAATGGATCGTGGACTTGGAAAGAAAGAAGCACCATGGAGGTAGAGGAAATGTCCCAGTGATTATTGATGAAGAAATAAAATCATTAAAAACAACTCAAAAAATGCCACCAAACTTTAAAATCCAGGCCCACATGGAATTCCAAACTTCTGGTTGAAACAACTTAATGCTCTCCACAATCACGACACCAGGACATTCAAACAACTGATCCAAAAGGAAAAGAAGTGCATGAGTGGTTTGGAGAAGGAAACACATTTTTCATCTAAAAACTGAAGAAACCCAACTTCCTCACAAATACCGCAAAAAAAAGTCTACGAACAACATACAAACTTCGAACAGGAATCATGAGAGAGATGATGTTCCATCACCGAACCCAACAAGGAGGTTTAGAGGTTGAACGAAAGGGCCACCACCCACTACTGCACAAGGCCTTACTTGAAAATTCAAAATGCGAAGAACCAAATTGTCCACACCTGGATGGACTATAAGGAAGCTTTTGACAGTGTTCCACATTCATGGATGATAAAATGTGTGTAATATACAAAATCAATCCCCAAGTAATCAAACTGATTGAGAAAGCAATGGAACTCTGGAATACCACGTTGATAGTACAGCACTCAGAAGGAAATATCGAAATACCAGATGTGAAGAAACGGCATGGGATCTTCCAGGGAGGCAGTTTCTTCCCCCTCTTGTTTGTCTGGCTCTGGATCCACTGAGTGACCTCATTAACAATCATGGATATAGATATACCCAAAGCAGACTCAGCAATGGCAACAAAACGAGTTGAGAGACACTGATTGCAGCTGCATTGGCCTTGACAACAATAAACAACTCTGAATGCAAGAGGCACCGACAGTGAGGAAGATATGAAATACTGACAGTTTGGGTCAAGAGACAGGAGAGAGGAATAATGTAGTAGACGAAACGAGGAGGCAAAGGAGAGAAAGGCTGTCTCCTGAACTGCTCAATTTAATGTGGTGCAAGAAAGGCCATTCTCTGAATTTCATGTGACAAAATTAATTTAAAACTTCCTCAAACAGTGAAGGAGGAATCTGGAGTCCACGGTATGCTGAGAGTGGGATACTTCAGCAACCGCATTCCCTGACGACAAAGAACCAACTTCACCCGCTGTATGTTGGTTGCTGTACTCTACTGATCGGTCCACTTGTCGAATGTACTGCCCTGCTGTTATCTTGGAGATGACTTCATAGCAGGCATCTCCTTGCCCGCCTTATCGAAAAGGCAGCCTGCCCGTTCCTCCACTCTCTCCTCACATACTTCCAGTCATGCATTGTCCTTCATCGCTTGGAAAACCCCAATTCAACCTCCCTCTGAGACATTACAAATTTGCTATGGCATTAGAAATTAAGCTCAGGCATCCAATTTCCTTTGATCATCCTTGAGATGTCTCCACAACTTTCTCCCTCGTATCTCTCCTGATTAATCCCTCCTATGGGATGACAGACCTGAGCCTCGTCCTGGTGGAGGAGTTGCTCTATTCACTCTTCTTCTTGCTCTTCATCAAAGACTCTATTCCTCACTCTCCATGCACTGACCTCACTCCCCCACACCCCAGGAATACCTCTGGCTACAGCTTCCCCTCCACTCCCACTCATGTATATATGTGTGTTGTTCCGTCCACCAAACAGTGATGACTCCATTTACACCTCACTCTCCGAAAACATGGACCAACTTCTATTCTCTCATCCCAACTCTCTCTTTCTCATATGTGGTGACTTCAACTGCCATCATGCCAGTTGGTTGGGTGTGGGTACCTCCATCACCTGCCATGATACTTCAGAAAAAGACTTCTGCGACTCATTGGGACTGACTCAATCGGTCAACTTCCCAACCGGGATCTCAACCAATGGGCCTCCATCTCTTCGGGATCTGATTTCGACCAATTTCCCTGAAATATCTGTTGTTCTTCCTCCGCTCCAATCGGTTCATCTGACCACATGCTTGTCAATGTTCTGTGGCTCTCTAATAACAGCCAGACATCTCGCTCTACTTCCTCTCCTGTTGCAGTCAACGTGTTGCCCTAAATGGATTCTCTCATCCCCTCTTCCTGTCCAGGCTGGAGTTCCTCAAGGCAGCGTTCTGGGCCCTGTTCTTTTTCTGATTTTCATCAATGATCTCTCCTACGTGTGGAAAATCCTCTTTATCTCTTTGCTGATGACTCCACCCTCTGCCGTACCATCTGTCATCCCTCAGACCGGCAAGCAGCAGCTTATCTGGATAAAAATCACAAACTGGTCCAACACGTGGAACATGTCTTTCTGTCCTGACAAATCTCACACTCTCACTCTGCCTCTCCGAAAGGACCGTCTGGAACCGTCCCCCCCCCCATCTACTTTCTCAACAATCATCTTGAAGAAGTCCTTTCACTCAAGCTTCTGGGTCTCACTATCTGCCATAATCTTTCCAGGAAAGCCACATTTTCAAACTGGCCTCCAAAGCCAGTCACTGACTGGGCATCCTCCGTCGTGCAAGTCCTTCCTCGATCCACCTGAGCTCCTGACCACATGCAAAGCTATCGTCCGCAGCCTGTTGGAGTAATGCTCTCCTCTCGAGGCTGGTGCTCCGCCTCACACCTTTCTCGGCTTCACGCTGTGGAAACCAAGGCATTTAGGATCATTGCATCTCCGCGGTGAGGCTGAGTATTTGGGCCTCTCACTCTCCTCACCGCAGGGAGGTCAGTGGTCTTTCTGTCTTCTACCGTCTCCTCTCGTCTCGCCACCCCGCTTAATCTACGATGTGTCCCCCAATATTTCCGCAGGGCGCTCAAGGTCCGCCAACAACCCCTTTCTGAAAACTGCCAAAACCAAGAATCACTGCTCACCTTCACTCTATTCTCTTTTTTCCCGCCTTTGGAACAAACTCCACACTCTCTTCAACCACTCTTCCCTCCAGCTATTCAAAACAGCTGTTCACCACCACCTCTTATCTTCCACCATCCAAAACCACTATCTTTTCTACCCCCGTTAATCCACCCAAACCCACCTCCTTCAAATTCCCTGCTTTCCTTCCTGAAAGTGCCTGTAGTGTCCATCTTGTATACCCCGTGTTCCCCGCCCATCCCACACCCAACCACAGATCTCCGAATGTCTCTGTTCCCCATTGTTTTGTCTTTCCCTCTCCTGCCTCCCTTGTTGTGCAATGTGTGTTCGCTCTCATACGAGCCTCGACAATGTGTACAAAAAACAAACTTGATTGGAGTCCACCTGTGGCTAATTCAAATGATTGGACATGATTCCGAAAAAGTAACACACCTTTCTCGATGAGTCCCACAGTTGACAGTGGGGTCAGAGCAGAAACTCTTCATGAAGTCCAAGGAACTGTCCGTATAACTCCGAGATAAAATTGTGAGGAGGCGTAGATCTGGGAAGGGTATGAAATCAATTTCTAGTGTTGAAAGGTCCCAATAGCACAGTGAGCTCCGTCATCAGGAAATGGAAAGAATATGAACACCAGACTCTTCCTGAGTTGACCGTCCGAACAAACTGAGCAACCGGGCAAGAAGGGAGGGAGGTAAAGAAGACCCAACGACATCTGACAGAACTGCAGAGTTCTTTTACTGAGATGGGAGAACCTGCCGGAAGGACAAAAGTCTCTGCAGCACTTCAAAAATCAAGGCTTTTTGGAGAATTGCGAGACGGAAGCCGAGAAAAAAGCACATGACAGCACGTCTTGGGTTTGTAAAAAGCACGTGAAAGACTTTGAGAGCAAGAGGCAAAACATTTTGTGGTCTGATAACGAAAATGGAACTCTTTGGTCTGAATGCAAAGCACTACATTTGGCAGTAACTGAGCACAGCTCATCACCCATCCAAACCATCCCTACCATGAAGCATGGTGGCGGCGGCATCATGCGATGGGGATCTTTTCAGCGGCAGGGACTGGGAGACTTGCAAGGATAGAGGAACAATGAATGGAGCCAAATACAAGCAAATCCTTGAGGAGTTGGCTGCTGATGTTGGCTTATGGTTAGGTTCCGGGCTTTGGATCCGAGGTCCTGAGTTTAAATCCCACTCAGCTGTTGAATTATACCAGGTGGGGTTACTCGCGCTGTCATCCTTCCGAGGTCGGCAAAGTGAGTGCCAGCATGCTGGTTACTGTGTCGGAGTGGCGACCCGTCCAGGATTGTGCTCAAGAGCCAGAGAGACTGCTGAAGCAGCACCAACGTCTGCAAGAGTATGGTCCCAATTCCTCCTCCCTGAGGAGAACCTTCTTCAGAGTGCAAAAACCTTCGACTGCGGCGAAAGATTTACTTCCAACGGGGCAATTTCCCGTTGTAAGCTTTTCAGTTTTCATTAATTTGTAAAAATATCAAAAAAATGTTTTCCCTTTGTCATTTCAGGTATTTTGTTGATCAGTGACAAAACATTTAAATTTAATCCATTTTGAAGTCAGGCTGTAACACAAAAATGTGAAAAGTCAGAGGTGTGAATACTGCTGAAGATTGTAGGTTTCCCCTAAAACACCAAAAGGCACATTGGTGTCTTTATTTTCTTTCTGCCGTGACATCCTCCGGGTGGTAACTGGTGCACTCGCTTCGGGCATCGAGGTGGAGACGGACACTTGTGTTTGTGTCCTTTATAACATCCTAAAACAGTAAGTTTCCTGTTTGGAATGATTTTCAATTTTGTCAGGCAGATTAAAATTTTATCTTCCTCCTCTCCGTGCATGTGCGATCGGACGGATTCATCACCAAAGTCTGATAAACTACAGTTTTTTTTCCGATTAATGTTCAAAATATAACTTTCAACTGAAATGGAGTTGTTCCTCGAACATAAACTGATGTTTGTCGACAGACTGACGGACAGACAAAGTGAACAAACTGCTTAACTCCACCTTTCGCTTCGTGTGCGAAGAAGTAGCCGTCGCTTCCCTGAGGATTTAATCAAACGACGGCACGTTGTACTTACAAACATTTGCTCCATTCACTCCATCATTTTCCCGGGTCATCTTCCCTCTGCTTGAAGTCAGCTGAATCATTTTCATGAACCATCCTTGCTGCTCATCTGCAATGGCGTAACAAAAATCCCTCCGCTTCGCGAAGCTCATTGTTGTTTTTTGGTTGAACCTCCGCTTGAAATGAGTGAAATGAAACATTCCCCTTCCCTCGTGCTGCCTTCTGCTCCTCTTGCGCTGCCTTCTCCCCCCTCAACTGCCTCCCCCTCCCTCAACAGCAATGAATTACCAGATCACGCAGGAAGCCGAGAGGTACGCATGCTCGCTCTCGCGTCTCGCCTGGGTTTGAATCCCGACCCAGTATAAACTGTCATCCCGGTGTTTCACAGGCAGGGATTCATAAATGTGTGTGTTGTCTCCCGATGGGTGTTAAACTCGGCGTCACATCTGCCAAGAACCTCCCTCCTCCCCCTCCACACTTCCTCTCCTCCCTCTCTGCCTCTGTCTCTCCTCACCCGATCCTCTCTCTCCTTCCTCTCCTCCTCTATCCTTCCCTCCCTCCTCTCCCTCTTCACATCTCACGTCCATCCTTTCT
>JAXMNL010001631.1:0-16169 GCA_035128595.1 Eptatretus atami
TCATAAGGGAAACACGTCAGGTATTGTTTAGCGTACCCAAAACTTATTCAACCTATGAGTAACGTGTGTAGGCACGTACGCATCTGACACACGTCGACACTCGTACACAAGTTACTTGTAAGGTGTCAAAGTCGAAACACGTTACATGTAAGGTTTAGCGTCAGTGTTCCAGACTCCCTTGGTTTTTTTTTGTTTGTTTGTTTGTTTTTTTTCTTCTTGGTATTTGACGTCATGTTGACACTTCGATTTCTAGTGCGGTTATTGATTTAAATCGTTGAAAGCGGCAGCTATTATAATATTATATTATAACCCGCACAAGAAATGGAAGTGTCAAACATCATCGTCATACCGAAAAAAAAAAAACCAGGGGAGTCTGAAACACTGACGCTAACATTACTGACGTTGTTCGACTATGAGTTACTTACAAGTAAACGTTGTCGACGTGTGCCACCGATCGCATATCGTGCGTAACAACTATTCCCATCGCATGCGAACCGGTGAGGCATACGGCAAGTACTCATAAATGTTTAACACGTAAAAGTACAAGATGTTACTCACTTACTACGACGTATGATAGCGTACTTTTAGCGTTCTATCACGTATACCATACTTACCCATTACCATTCGACGTGCCGCCAGCCGTTTTAGACGCATTCAGAGTCGCATACGCTGGCAAGATCGCCAAGGTGTGACTGCGATTTGATAGTCCATTTCTCGGGGCGGTTATATTAATATATGCGGCAGCCATTTAATAGTCTACGCCACGTGCATCTCGGCGATACGTGCAGCGATCGCGATACGTGCATAAGTTAGACGTCGTTGGACATAGGTGTGAACGCCGCAACAGGCTAAGCATTCGTTGGTATAGTTATCTATAGACAACGAAACGTTCTGTGTCGTTACTAATAGTTATGCATACGACCAAACTCGTTAGAATACGTCCCGGAATCTTTAAAAAAAACATCAAAATCTAAGCGTAAGCCAGCGTTTTACATACATTTTGATACGTCATTGCTTGGCTAAAACGTCAAGTGTGATGGGCCTAGAAACACCACACAGTTTGGGACAACGGAGGAGGAGCTGATACTGAGGCAGAAGACATGAAAGAGGCGTCAAAGAACAGAGTAGGATGAGGGCAAGATGGGAGACGTAAGGAGAGGCGAATAAACAGGTGAGGGGTAGGAGGAGGTAGATTTAAGGAGGTTGCGGTGAGTTGCACTGTAGTTTGTAAAAAAAAAAAAAAGGGACGATTGTAACACGAACACCACTTTGTAAAACTGGGATTTTTTTAAGTCAGAGTTGTGATTTGAAACATAATACGTGAAGGATTGTAAAAAAAGGAGAATTAGAAATGGAAGAAAATATACGTTAGAGTTGCGGACGTTTAGATACCGGATGATCGGAAAGGATCGAAATTGAAAACAGCCCATCTTTGAAGAAAGAAAAGAAGAAGAGTAGTAATGATGATACAATACTAATAACCACGTTGTGAAAGAGGAAAGTTGTTATATTTTAAAGACCCGTTGATTTAGTTTATATATTTTTTTTTGAGAAGATTATAGATTAGAAAAGGAAAGGTTGATGGAAAAATCGTCCGAGGGTTTGGTGAATTTGGATCGGCAAACACAGAAGGAAGTGGGTCGTTCGACGGAAAGTTACAGGAAGAAGAAGAAAAGAAGTAAGAGGGAGAGAAGAAACACGTGGGTTTCGGGAGGTATCACGTGAGAGTAATAAAAGATTTTTTGGACTTGAGCGGCGTCTTGTTGCGGGGTTCGAGTTCCCGTTACCCCAAGATCGTCGAGAACCACAGAAGGTGGACAGCGGTCCATGTCTTTCTGGGTATTTGTGTGTTGCGTGTGTTGTCCTTTGGGGGGCCCGTCTTCAGAGTAACAACTGTGGTAAGTGCTTTCTTTGCTCATTGTACATGCCATTTCTTATAGTCGGATAACTGCTCTGTGTGCTTCCCCCTCCCCGATTATTGTAAAAGAAATACCCTATTGTTGAATTTTTTTTTTATACCAGCTGCGTTTCTGTTGCTTGGTTTTATTGGTTTAGCACGGTGCGTGTTTGGGAATTGGGAAACGGTAAATGTTTATGCATTTGGACCGACGGGTCTTGGTAACCATCCGCTCGGGTAACGCACGTTTCGAGCACGGTAACGGCTCGTTCCGCTTTGCCTCGTGGAAGAACTTAGGGTATATTGAAGTTTGCAATTAACCCTACTCCACGCGGTCGAATTTATTGGGCGATTCAATGTCCGTGGTAGGGACCGGCCTTTCGGAGTTCCTCCGAGAAACACCATCTAGTATTCGGGGTGTTCGGTGAGAGGCCACTCTACTGGCTCCACCTGCTGTCGTCTCTCCGCCGACACCCGGCCCCACAACATAATATCCAATAGGCAATTGCCTTTTTCAATTGAAACCCAATCAGGTTGAATTTGGGCAAGCCTGTTCGAATTCGGTTTTCCCTTGAGTTTTTAAAGCATGTCTATCATCCACATCTCTTCATCACAATCATCCATCTGATTTTGGCTCTTCAAGACAACAATTGCGAGTTCTTTCAAACTGGGTTTTTGTCATTTCCAAAGGCACGAGTGTTCTGTCTTCTATTTTCCAAAAGAACCCACCACACGGTGTCTTTAACGAAATGTATACTAAGTTCTTCAATTTCTGGGTTTTCTGGATTTCAGAGATGGTCATGGATTGGTTGGTAGGGAGACTTTCACGCGTCACCACGTTGTTTACTGTGGTAAATTTTCTCTCTCACACACAACCATCATTAATTTTATGCCACACTGTTGATGACAACATTAGCAATGAATATCCTCGCCAACGATAAATAGTGGAGTATCCATGTTCCTCATCCAACCAAACATTCCCATGAACCAAGATCCAAACTCCTTCCTAAATAGCCATGTTTTCTACAGCTTTACCTTCCTTACGTTTGTTTACCACGTTCATGGATATGTTACCTTTAATAATGCCTGAGGTTCCACAAACATTATTCATTCGTATCCTTATTTTCTATCCTGTCCCAGTAATTTTCCTTCAATTAATTACTTTTTTCCTCCCCCTTGAATCGTGACGCCAAATTTGTCCTATATCGGGGAGTGGTCATCTTTTTCCCTTCTATAATAGGAAGTTACGCGTTCACCCAATACTTAGGATAAGTACCAGTGCAATAGTCAGTACTTTGTATGCCTCCTTTTTTTGGGATCGCCTAGATATCCGTTATTGTCGGGGGTTTTCCGTTCTGTGTGTGTGTGTGTGTGCGTGCGTGCGTGTGTTGTGTGAATTGTGTGTGTGTGTGTGTGGTGTGTGTGGTGGTGTGGTGTGTGTGTGTGTGTGTTGTGTGTGTGTCTGCAACGCGAGGCTCCCACAGCACAAGCCAGCAAAACCGATTTCGATGAACTGGCGAAACCGGTGCATATGGGCTGGAGTGTGCGATTTGAGTTTCATTGGCTAAGCAACACCCGTTTGCTATTGCAGCGGCCGAAAAACCGCGTTTTTAAAAACCCAAAACCGGTACTGACGTAGGCGCGGCTTCTAGATAGGTAGGAGCGACCAGGACCAACTCCTGCTATTTCCTTACATGCCCATCTAGTATAATACTTATATGTTCATTGAAATAGCCAGCCAAAGATTCTTCGACCCAGAGGCAAGCTCTGGGAACGAGCGTGACAAATCTCTCCTCACAGGCGAGTGCGCACTGAGCATGCGGCCGCTCACGTCAAATCAGAGCAAGCTTACATTCGATTTTCCGGGAATATTCAACGACGAATTTCACAACGAAAGAAGGACGATTTTTCACCAGTTTCTGAAACCTTGCTTCGCTGTGCTCTGGAAAATATATGTAACAAGCCGGTAGGCGGACATGGGTAAGTCGACTACCCAATAGAAGCTGATCGCGATGGGCCGCGTTCGATGGGGAATGACCTAAGATTAAGCAACAAGAAAAATTCATGATTCTAGCCTTCAAGGGTTAATGCTGCAGATGTTTTTTCGTTAAAATACCCCCACATTTAGAGTTTTTTCGGCCGTTGCGAGGCAACGGAGGGGTATTCCATAGCAACGGTTCTTTCTCACACATAACTAGGACATTACATGAACCTACCATACCGTTTTATGTATATCTGATCATAGTCTCGTTGAGATTATAAGAACTTCGTTTTTTTTATTGTTTTCGACCAGGGTTCATTCAAAGTCTATCTTCTCCGACAGTTTTTCGATAGATCCGGTGATTATTTTTACCAATATGGCTGAACTGTACTGCCCACAGTCGCTCGGGCCAGATTTGTGAATTTTCGAAAAAAAATTTTTTTATGTGATTTGGTTCAAAAATTTCAAAGGCTGTTGCAGGCAACGGTGTGGCCATAGCAACGGTTCTCTTTGCACACAACATAGGTATGGTATGAACCTTTAACCACCAAGTTTCATCGAAATCGCCATTGTATTAACTGAAATCGCCATTTTTAAATACTGATAATAAGGCAGAAGAAATCTTTAAAAAAAAATTTTTTGAAAAAATTTTTTTTTCCGGACGAGATCGACAACCCAAACAGACAGACAAACATATCGACGGGAAAAAACTGATAATAAGGGTAGAACAAATTTCAAAAATTAAAAAAAAAATTTTTTTTTTTCGACGGGATCGACTCCCAACAGACAGACAGACAAACATATCGACGGAAATACTGATAAGGTAGAATCAAAAAAAAAATTTTTTTTTTCGACTGGATCGACTACCCAACAGGGGGACGACGACACCGCGACCAAAAATAAGGGGTAGATCAAAGAACACTTTTTTAATCGAAAAAAAAAAAATTATTAAATTTTTTTTTTTCGACTCGATCGACTACCCAATAGAACTCCAGATTGTTCACACCGTTATGAAGACAAAAACACGTGTAGAATACGACGAAAAACGTTTGATAATTTTACAACCAAAACCACCGATTCGTGCCAAAACATATTTAAATTTGACCACGTGACCGCTTCGACCATCATAACTCAGTTTTGGGATCGGCCTCATAAGCGGCCATCAGGCAACTTTCTCTCACGCCTCGTTCCAGGCTTTGCCTCTGGGTCGAGAATGCCAGCCGACATCTTTTATTGATTGACAAAGTCATCGATGGTTGGAACTGTCATTGGTCTGTCAGTTTGACGTCGCCGATAACAAACGCCCTCGGATTGGCCAGCTTTCTTCTTAGGATTACATTGTACCAACGATTCACTAACACCCTCGTATTTATGAAGAGCCCGGTCTCGCCCAGGCTGGTGACCATATTTAGTTTGAAATATTTCAATAAATTTTGATAACATGTGATGCTGAACAATCACTGCATCTCCAATTCAATCCTTGAGGCAATATTGGGGATTCCTAGATATCCCTAATTAAATTAATGATCATCAAGACGCGAAAACGTGAACGTAAACGAAAGCCGTCTTGGCATGGTGATTAGAACATTGCGTTGGGTAGAACATATTTTTGTCATTTACACTTTCCTCCATCTCCACTCTGAGGATTGCCAGTTGGCAAAATACGCAATAGGAAAAACTGCCAGGCAGAGGAACAATTGTATGTGAACCATACGTCTTGCAATGGAATCTTCGTCGGTGATCGGTCAAATGAAAAGCATCGTATCCCAACGCTTCGAATCTAGAGTCCCTCTCGCCTACCGGCTTGATCCAGTATTTTGTTTATCTTCTCATACTTTTCGCACTTACAATCCCCTTTGTCCCTCCTATTCCAGATAGGACAGATTAGCTTGTCTTACAATCCAGGTACTCACAAATATCTTGCCCTGAAGATGGACTGCCAAGACTTGGCAGTCCATGCTTTGGCAAAGTAGCGAGGTTGCTGTGAGCAAACCCAATACTTGTTTCTGTTCATATTTTAACATATTGTAAAGAATTATGCTGAAAGGGTGCTTTCAATGGATGTCCAAATTATTCCCTTCATGTAAACACTTATGCCTCGTTTTTCAGGCGTACAGTTCTACGTCCTCTTATCCCATTGACACGGGGTGCATAATGATCATGGATGGGTCACATAGGTGTTCTGTCCCATGCAACACCTATCTCATGCAATTGGTCCGATGTTTCCCTCCTTCTTCTCTGCGGTACTCTGTTCACAACCCATCATTGTTTCCCTTTGCTCTCGACCAAAAATCTCTGCTGCCATGACATTTCTCATAATACCCTCACTGTCTGTTATCATCCATATTATCACAATTATGCACGTGCTAATCAAAGAGCACTGCCGCACATGCCTAAACCTCCAGCAACGTTCTTCCCACTTTGCAGATTTCCTTTCTTCTCTTACAACTTCCTGTATGCTTTTGCCAATGAGATGCGTGAATATTACCTTTGCGAGGTAAGGAGGGGGAAGGTAAGGGATAGTTATTGAAAGCAGTGTGATGGATTGCAGAAGAGCGAGGGAGAGGGACGGATGAGGATGAAAAGGGCTCGAGTGGTGATGGGTTGAGGTACAGTGGAGCAACCAAGATTAGGGACAGAGGCAGTTGAGGATTTGGAGGAGGTGGAGTGATGAGATGGACAGAGAGGGTGGGGAAGGAGGCATTTTGTTGGATGTGAGGCGGGGGAAACTTGAAGAAGGGGGACTGAGGGGGAAGATCGGAGTTAGAAGGGTGAGGGAGATGTGAAGGAGAAGGGTGAGGAGGGAGAGTTGAGGAGAAGGGTGAGAGGAAGCTTTGTTGGGGGAAAGAGTTGTGAAGTTGCTTTGAGAGGGAGGGGAGAGACGAGAGCAGGCACTGCAAGGTGCAGCAGGGCGATGGGGAGAGGTACAAAGATTTGACGGGGTTGGGAAGAGGGAAGTGTCTGAGAGGAAGGAAGCGAGCATGTCTGTGCATGATGGTGTACTGATTGAGAGAGTGAGATATCTTGCGAGGTTCGTAATGGAGCCCACAGATTGTTAGAACACCACACCAGTTTCGGGACAACGGAGGAGGAGCTGATACTGAGGTAGAAGGTGCTGATACTGAGGTAGAAGACAGTGACGGTTGGTGCTCAGAGTTGAGGAGGATGAGGGGAAATAATTGGGAGAACGTAAGGAGAGGGGATAAAACAGGTGAGGGGTTAGGAGGAGGCTAGATTCTAAGGAGGTTGGAGTGAATTGGCACTTCAAGTTGGAAAAAAACGGAACATTGTTGGAACACGAACCATGAATTTACAACTGGATTTTAAAACGTTTAAAGTTCAGAGATGTGATTAAAGACATTAATGAGATGTGATGAAGACAATGGAAGAAAAGGAACATAACACTAACAGTTGGGACGTGTTGGGACACGGGATGAAGGAAAGTCGAATTGAAACAAATCTTTGAAAAGAAGAAGAGTTAGTGATTATGATACAATAACGAGAACCACGGTGGCGTGAAAGAGGAAGTTGTAATTATATTTTAAGAGACGGTGATTTTTTAAAATATATTTTGATTAAGATAGGAAAAGGAAAGGTAATAGAATGAAAAATCGTCGAGGTGTTTTGGGATTTTTGAGTTCGGCAAAAAACAGAAGGAAGTTGGTCGTTCGACGAAAGTTCTGGAAGAAGAAGGAAGAAGAGGGTGGAGGGAAACACGTGGTTCGGAGGTGTCACTGTGAGAGGTTAAAAGAACAAGAAGAATTTTTTTTTTTCTAGATGAGGTGTATGAAAGGTTAAAGAAAAAATCGTGAAGGGTGTTTGGTGAATATGGGTCGACAAAAGTAGGACGGTAGAAGGAAGAGGAAGAAGGAGTCTGTACAGGAAGTCACCCGTGGCTACGTCGGGTTGTAAATGTTGAGGGAAAAAAGATTGTTTTTGTGGATTTGTTTTTGTTCGATTGAAACAGAGGGTGTAGTTCAGGGGGATCGGAGGGAGAGTGGAGAAAATATGAACTGATGTTAAACATAGGAGAAATACAATAAACACCGATCACGTACAACAAACGGGGAGAAGGGTTAGGCCTCAAGGAAACACGAGATGAAAGACGACGAAAAAAACTCAACAAACTATCACAAGTTTTAACACAAGGACCGAAAACTAGAAACACACAGATAAACAAAAGAAATAACAAAATGACAGTAAAAATACGAGAAAAACGACCGGAAAACATATTTGAGAAAATCGCAGAGATCCTGAAAAAGGAACCGCACCGTTCACTTTGAGATCCGGTGTTGATAAATTGGTTGGTGTTGGCTGTGGCACACATGATTTGGTCGAATAGCCTCCACTACATCTAATATTCCTTGTGTTTCCTTATATAGGAACGGAGGAACAGAAAGAAACAACAACAAACAAGGTTTTTCATGACACTCGGAGAGGGTACACCTCCGCCAGGCTGAACAGGTTCCCTTTTTATCCCACTGATCGGCCGGATCTTGAAATTCGGTCCTTAACCCAAAATCGAATCAATTTTGTTCTTTTCACATAACCAAAGTCATCCACCACGTTTTGTTCCTAAGCTCATCCACAACCTTGAGAGACAGACAAAAAACATCAATGTAAGAGTCATCGTGGATGGATCTTCTGAAGGTTAAATGGGTTTTAGTTTATAAATCGTTTATTTCTAGTGTATGTTCAGCATCAGTGTTCGTAATAAATGTATGTGACAGCAGTGTGATGTTGACTGAGGAGCCTCGTCTTCCTGCCAAATATTTTTGTCTAATTTATCATTTCCCTTCCTTTCTGTTTTTAACGTTGTTTTCCTGGGTTGGCAGAATTCCTTTTTTGTCCCTTTATAACCTCTAAGGCTTAGTTATTTTATAACTTGGTTTACGCAGTTCTCAGCTAAAATGTAGCGGTCCGTAGGTTCGAAATATCAAATATAATTTCCATTTTTAGAAAATTAAATATTTTTATGATTTTTTTTCGGATGGTCCATGGAAAAGACAAGGTGTAGGGTGGGGGGAAATAATATAAATCCCGGACCAGGAGGCATCTAACGAAAAACATTGAAGATGGAAGACCATTCAAATGCAGGATTGCCCATGTTCACTGTATCATCTGATTTGAAACAATAAAGAGATTAAATACTTGTAATATTAACATGTAGTCTAGATGTTTTCTTATAGAAACCTGTTGGACATCAAACAAATGGAAACAATGCTGATAAAATTTCTGTCCAAGTCGTAGATGTGTGCGTGCCACACCAATGCATAGTGCTGGATATGATTAAAAAGGTGTGTACTAGGAGTCAAACACGCTCAAACCGGTCTAATCAGAGCCATAACCACTCTTTACTTTTCAGTGGGCATCTGACGTTTACCGTCTCCCCATCCCGCGATGAGCATATCAAAGGCTTGATTTCTGGTCCGTTTGAGAAGGCTGAATTTATCAGCATCTCGCAGGAAAACTTTGACGTACTTGCACCCGAAATCTTTCAATACGAACAGCGGGCTAAACTTAGACGAAACAAAATCGGCACGATCGATAGTACCTGCGAAATCATCCCTGCTGCTGCACTGAATTGATGCATTACTTCGGCAGAATATTCGTCGTTCAAGATGTTGCGTGATTAAATCACCCAATACAGTCACTCCAAATTTATTACCGCTGACATACTTCTTAACAATCACTTTCGCCTCAGAAAACCACAGTCAATCTGAACCAAAACGCAGGCCACTGCTCAGACGCCAATGACGAAGGACGACTGTGCAGTTGTTTAAGGTGACTCGGCCATTTTGGTGCGCCGCGCTGCGAAATTGAATTTGCAAAATAATGCCGATGTTTTACATTTCGCGTTTGAAACTTTTGCACCTTCGCGGAAAATAAAAAATATAAAAGGCTAAAAGTGTGTTTTATATTTCATTCGGCAGATATACGTCGGCGGATCCGGGTATAAACCAGTTATAAATAACTAATGCCTAACTACCTTTTTTAAACAAGGGAACCAGAAAACAGTTTCTTTCTGGATTGAGAAATTTGTTTTTGATTTTATTGTTTACTACCTTGACACTTGGATTCCTTTTCATTGCTTGGTCTTCAGGAGAGTGATGGAAGCCAGCAGAAATCGGACCAAGATTACCTGCAACCGAGTACATTCTCAAACAAAAAACCAGTTCAGTTACTCCAATATGTCCTGAAACACCAGCAATCTGGGACTTGGACTGAACCAATAGGGAACAACACGAACAGGAAACGCGAACAAATGAGGGGAAACATCCACAAGCTGAAACGGATACCTCACAAGCTCAACATCACAGCCAGAATCGAACAGAAAACACCCAATCTGAACAAAGAAAACCGGAAGTCAACTCCATCAAGGGAACAAGAAACACAAGAAATCGAACCAGACATCAGCAGAACCCGAACAAAAAACACCCTGCAAGTTGAAACAGCGCAATCTCTCAAAAAGCCTCAGACTTTGCAACACTCTTTCTCCACCAGGTGCCTCTTCAGCCAAATATATCGCACGGTACCACTACCTGCCCTAAATCACCAGCATCCAACTCCGAGGTGAAGAGAGACAACAGGAATCTCAACACAGAATGAAAGATAAGCAAGAAAACCGAACAGAGACGGACAGAGAGATCGATGAAAACGCAACAAATTGAACAGGTAATCCAACAAACGCCTCAATGTTAGCGAACACAATACGAGTCAATCAAGTACTCCTCGTACCAGGTACATCTCAGGGCAAAACACATTCCCCACTTACAATAATCTTGCTTTGGAAAACAACCACTGTCCAAACTCGAAGGTGAAAAGAGACATCATGAACTTCTCCAGAGAGACGAACTGAGAAAATGAGAAAATCAAACAGGATCACGGACAAAATATTCCTTCAATTTGAACATGCAATCAAGAGGTAACCTTCACCTTGCAAACAAAATTATGGAGTCATCCAAGTGTTCCTTTCCAGGTCCGTCTCAGCAAAAACAAAAAGCCAAGTTAACTTTCTGCTCTAATCATGTGCAAACTCAAGATAAGAACGCAATTACAGCGATAGAGCAATGCGGAAAAAAACTTGAGTTAAACACAAAACACAACCTTCTTGCACACATATGAGCCCAGTATTCTTCAGGTAGCTCGAACTGACTGTTGCACGCGAATTCAATGTACAGTCAGCAAATTACAGACAAATGAACAGAGAAACTATAAACAAAACTTGGAGTTAAACAAGCAATCAAACAGCAACCTTCATCTTTGGCAAACACCAAATATGGAGTCAATCCGAAAGTATTTCTTTGCCAGGTACGTCTCAGCAAAACCACAAGCGATGTTAACTTTTCTGTTCTTTGAAGATCAACGTGCAAACTTCCAAGTATGAAGTGAGACTCAAGCAAGATTACAGACCAGACATAAAACAGAAACACAGATCGAACAGTAAATTTCTTGAGTTAACAAAGCAATCAAACAAGGCAAACTTCATCTTGACAATTATGGAGTCAATCCAAGTAGTTTCCTTACCAGTGTAACGTTCTCGCAAACACAAGCGATGTTAAACTTCTGTTCTTGTAAGATCAAACTGTGCAAAACTCCAATATTGAAGTGGAATGTCAGAAGATTTTACAGGCAGACAAAAAACAGACAACATGCGATCGAAAAAACAATGCATGGAGTACAACAAGCAACATCCAGACGTAACCTTCTGCTTGCAAACAAAATATGGCGTCAATCCCAAGTGTTCCTTACCAGGTCGTCTCAGAAAGCACAAGCAAGTTAAACTTTCTTTTCTGCAAGATCAACTGGCACACTCGCAAGATGAGAGATAGTCAGGAAGAATTTACAGAGCGACAAAAAACAGACAATGGCGATCTGAAAACACAATCCGTGAGTTTGAAAAGCCAATCCGGGACGTAACCTTTGGCCTTGCAAACAAAATATGGAGTCAATCAAGTATTGCTCAACCAGGTCCGTCTCAAAAACACACAAGCTTTAGCTAAACTTCCACTCTGCAACATCAACTGCGCACACTGCAAGGATGAAAGAGCACAAGTCAGGAAGAATTACCAGAGGCGACAAAAACAGACAAATGGCGATGAAAAACAATTGGCCGTGGGAGGCTTGAACAAAGAAATCCGGGAACGTAACCTTAACCTTGCAACAAAATATGGAGTCAATCCAAAGTATATCCTCAAACCAGTTCCCGTCTCAGCAAATATACAAGATTAGTTAAAACTTTCCACTCTGCAGATCAACTGTGCACATGCAAGATGAAGAAACGTCAGGAAGAATTACAGGCGACAAAACAGGACAAATGGCGATCGAAAAAACATTGCCGTGGAGTTGAACAAGAAATCCGGGACGTAACCTTAACCTTGCAAACAAAATATGGAGTCAATCCAAGATTCCTCACCAGGTCAGTCTCAGAAGAAACACAAGCTTAGTGAAACTTTTTTTGCTCTGGAAGATCAACTGTGCACACTGCAAGATGAAGAGAGACGTCAGCCATAATTTACACAAAGACAAAAAGAAACAAAACGGAGATCGAAAAAATATGCCTTGGAATTGAAAAGGAACTCGAGAGCAACCATTATCTTGCAAACAAAATATGGATCAATCCAGTATTTCACTTACCAGGTCCGTCTCAGCAAAACACAGCAAGTCCAATCTTTCTGTTCTGGAAGATCAACTGTGCAAAAACTCCAAGATGAAGTTGAGACGTCAGCGAGATTTACAGGCAGACAAAAAACAGACAAATGGAGATCAAACAGAAATATCTTGGAGTTGAACAAGCAAATTCAAACAAGCAACCTTCATTTGCAACAACATATGCGAGTCAATCCAAGTATTTCTTTTCCAGGTACGTCTCCAGCAAAACACAAGCGATGTTTAAACTTTCTGTTTTGAAGATCAACTGGCAAACTCCAAGATGAAGTGAACTTCAGCAAGATATTACAGGCAGACAAAAACAGACAGAATGGAGATCGACAGAAAATGTTTGGAAGTGAACAAGCAATCAAACAAGCAACCTTTCATCTTGCAAACAAATATGGAATCATCCAAGTATTTCTTTTCCAGTACGTCTCAACAAAACACAATTGAGTTTAAACTTTCTGTTCTGGAAGATTCAACTGTGCGCAAACTCCAATATGGAATTGAGACTCAGGCTTATTTACAGAAAGACAAAACAACAAAACACAGATCGGAACAGAAATTCTGCCAAATTGAACAGGCATCCAGACAAAACCTTCGTCTTCCCAACCGTGTATGAAGTCAATCCAAGTACCCTCCCGGTACGTCTCAGGAAAATAAATCCCCACTGACCACCCATCTGTGCTGGAACACCAGGTGTCCAGTCCCTCATGAAGAGAGACAAACAGGAATCTCAATGCAGGAAATGGGAAGACATGCCAAAGAAATCCGAACAGACATCACAAGTCCTCCATTGAAAAACGTCGCAATTGAACAGGCAATGCAACAGAAAACCTCGATGTTGCACACAAATACGGTGGTCAATCCAAGTCCTCCTCTAGCCGGACGTCTCGGCAAACACATCTCCACTTTCACTAACCTGTCTGAAAACACCAGCTACCTGAATTCGGAGTGAAATGATCTTACATGAATCTCTACAGAGAGGACGAAACAGAGACAAGGAGCAAAATCGATCAGACATCAAAGAAGAATTGGAACAAAAAACGCCATGCAAATTGAACAAGGAATCCAGCACAACTCTTCGTGAAACAAAATATGAAGTTACATCTGAAAGGAGGCGCTGGGATTACAGCGAGGTCTTGCCTCCTCAACGGAGATCCGAGTGCCGAGTACCTTTGAATCAGGGACGGTGTCTCATTGGGTGTAAACCCCAAATGCTCTCTCCCTCCTCAACCAGATGTAAAAGGATCACCCTCTCCAAGGTCACCACCAAAGAATCACCGTAAAGCCGAAACCACACCAATATCTTCCCAGGAAGTCATAAATTAATATAAATACGGGAAGAGCGTCGAATAGAATAAGGAGAAGAGGAAGAATCCAAAAAGAAAAACGAGGTTTGGTGGGAGGGGAGAGTGTGGTGAAGTGTGGTGAAGTGCGAATAAATTTATAAAAATACTTTTTTTTTACACAAAAGGAAACAGAAAACAGTTCTTATCAGATGAGAAGTTTGTTTTTGATGTTATACTGTTACTCACCTGACACTTTTAAATATTCTTCGACCCTTCAGATAGGTGATGGTCAGCAGGAATCGGACCCAAGATTACCCAAACCGAGTGCATCTCAAGGAACACACGTCCAGTTTCCAACATGGTCCTGAAACAACAGCAATTTGTTACTACGGACTCGACGACGCGAAAACACGAACAAATTGAGAGGGAGCATCCATCAGGCCTGAATCAGATACTCCCGCAAAAGCAACAGTCAACATCACCCCCATAGACAGTGAAACCAACGAAAAACACAATCAAGTCTTTAATCTGAGCTGAACAAGAACCAGGAAGTCAAACTCCAGCGAAAGGGGGAGGGAAACACCAGGAAATGGAGATGTATGAATTATCAAACATAAGAACCCCGCATGTCGAAACAGAGACACCTGCATATCGACCAGAGGACACCTGCATGTCCGAAAAGGATCCTGCATATCGAACAGAGATCCCCTCATATCGAAAACAGAGACACTGATATCGCACCAGAGACACCCGCATGTTCGAAAAGACGGACACTTGTCGAACATGAGACCCCGCATGTCGACAGAGACACCTGCATGTCAAACAGCTCAGACACCTGCATATCGACCAGGCACCTGCATGTCGAAGAGACTGCAGCGAAAGAGACTCTGCAAAATCGAACAAGACTCCGCCGCGACACTGCAATGACGAAGCCCTACGAAAGAACACCATGGCACATATCGACGAACATCGCAGATAAGGGAGCCGCATATCGAATGAGACCACCTGCATATCGAACAGAGAACCATCCTCGACCATAGACTCGTGCAGATCGAACAGAGCCGCAGTCGACGGCCTGCATTATCGAATCAGAGACACCTGCATATCGAACAGAGAACTCTGCATCTCGAACCAGAGATCTCGTGAAGAGCACTGCAAGTCGAACGAGAGTGCACACTAGCTATATCAAACAGAGATCCTGCATATCGAACAAAGAACACCTGCATATCGAACAGAGACTCCTGCATGTCAGAACAGAGACCCCTGCATATCGGAACAGGAGACTCCTGCAGATCGAACAGAGACTCCTGCATGTCGAAACAGAGACCCCTGCATATCGAACAGGAACCCCTGCATAATCGAACAAGAGACGCCTGCATATCGAACAGGATTCCTGCATATGCGAGACTCCTGTGATTTGGACGAGTTACAGCAAGCTTTCGATTGTGTGTACAACATGCAGGGTCAATCAAACTGCTCCTCCACCATCAGCGTTATCTCAGGCCAAATTGAGACCTGATCCGAATCAGGTTCGGCGTTTTCTTATCACCTCCTCAACTCATCACACTTCGTTTTTTTTGTCTGAATCCCGCCACAACTTTTTGAAATATCGTGCAAGCGTATTGTTTTTGGAATGCCTTGCGTGTTGGCTTCTGGTGAAGGTGGTGGTTTGGGATCCCAGGATCCTGAGTTTCAAATCCCACTTGGCATTTGAATTAATACAGGGGGCCTGTCATCCTTCTGAGGAGGTTTAAATGAGTCCCAGCTTGCGAGGATGATTGAGCCATTTCATTACCCTGTTGTCAGAGTGTGACCCCTCCAGGAATGATTCCCATAGCCAGGAGACTGCTATGGCAGCACTCTGGGCGAGTGTGTCTTTGTAAATGGTCAGGAGCTCAGGTTGTGCCAAGGAAGGACTTTGCATGATGGAGAGTATGGCCCAGTTTGGCGACATGGCTATGGAGGCCAGCTTGAAAATGTGGCTTTCCCAGGAAAGACATGGCAGACAGGAGACCCAGACAAGCTTGAAATGAAAGGACTTCTTCAAGAGGATTGTTGAGAAAGAGATGGGGGGGTGGGAGGGGGTTAAGACGGTCCTTTCAGGACATAGTGAGAGTGTGAGATTTAGTCAGGATTGAAAGACATGTCACTGTTGGACCAAGTTTGTGGTTTTTTATCCAGATCAGAGAGGTGGAAGAAGCTGCTGCTTGCCGATCTTAGGGTGACAGATGGTACGGCAGAGGGTGGAGTCATCGGTAAAGAGATAAAGAGGATTTTCCAGAGAATCGGAGAGAGCATTGATGAAAACCAGAAAAAGAACAGGGCCCAGAACGCTGTGTTGAGAAAT
>JAXMNL010001633.1:0-17845 GCA_035128595.1 Eptatretus atami
TGTTTTGCCGGCTTCATCAGGCACAATAGACTATATATGGACATATATGTGTGTATATATATATATATATCACTAAAACCTCATCTTGTATGTATGTATGTATGTATGTTCCCAAAATACAGCCAAAACGGTACACGATAGAACAAAAATTTTAGGGCCACATTAATCACCATTCTCCTGTGGTGTGCAGTATCAAGTTTCGTTCAAATCGGGCAACGAAAAAATTATTAAAAAATCAATTCCCGATTCAGTCAAGTACTCTTCGGGAGAATTTAATCAATGCAAACAACCTTAGCCCCCTCACTTCGCCTCAGAAACCGCCTCACTTCGTTTCCGGCAAGGCCATCCCAGACAGTGAACATATTGCGCTCCGACCCCACGACATGACACGAATTGCCCACACCGAAATTGGCACGCGAATCATCCTGCAAAAACCCCCGGGCCGTGCCCGGGCAACTGGTCGAGGGTCCGCATGCCCGCTCGGGTGTTCGACCAGCGTCGATCAACGCGCTCGCATAGCGTGCGCCAACGTGGCCCGCACTGTACATTCCTCGGCTCGATTGCAGCTTTGCTGGCCATAGAGACCAGAAGACGTTCACCAATCACCATCCATGGAGAATCCACTGCTGCCAGCGAGAACCGAAGGTACATCGCCATGGATAAATCCACGCACGTTTCACGAGCGGCGTATGTGTCTGCTTTCGAGCACATTCCATACAGTGCGCGCGGTTCCGCCATTATGCATGTGGTCAGCGCT
This sequence comes from Eptatretus atami, assembly GCA_035128595.1. Classification (NCBI taxonomy): domain Eukaryota; kingdom Metazoa; phylum Chordata; class Myxini; order Myxiniformes; family Myxinidae; genus Eptatretus; species Eptatretus atami. Next base: position 758 of record JAXMNL010001633.1, read on the forward strand.
CGCATTCACACGACTCCGCTAGCGTGTGCGCGGGGCGAACACCAATATGTCGGATAATGAGGTTGAAAAGGAACAAGCCGCTTCTACCCGCTCACTCGTATCCCGCCCAACATGGCGTGGAGTCGGCTTTATCGGCCTCCGTACGCGTTTCGTGCAGCGTGGGCGTCATGCTGGCCCTGTTTCCCGTGCTGTGAAAAACACCATCCATGCAGCCTCTAAAGAGGTATTTATTCGCATGCCTTTTTAATGCAACCGGCAATCTTCCCCAGACCATCGGAAGCCCAAGTCGACAACCCCGCACTGCCAAGCGCACATCACTCGCCGCACATGCCGGGTTTAGGGCTCGCCCGGGAAGGAGGACCTGTGCAGCAGTTTCCTCACCGCGGCGCCGCACGCGCTGATTTACCTCAGGAATAATCAGACGAAAAGAAGAGTGGGGATGAAATGAAGGAAAAGATGATTGAAGCAACCCGAGTGATGAGATCATCGCAACGCACTCCCTTGTTGTCCCGCTAAACAAAAGGAAAGGGGCTATCTACACGTATAACATATATGGAATAACTCGTCTCTGGACATATCTGTTGTATGCATCGGTTCCTAGAACGCAACAATATACATATATATATAACAAACACACTATTATATACAATAACACACACATATTATAACATCAGGCTAAAGATACGATCATTGGGAATAACGTCTGGTTGTACGGCATATGGACCATGCTGGACAATAAAAGAAAAGACAGAAAACGAGCTGGGACATTTCTACAAGCATTTATTAACAGGCAGGCCGAGGAAAACATGTGGGAACAATTATAAGTTTTATGTGTGTGTAAGTAGAGATTGGAAAGAAAGTGGTGGTGTGATAATAAAGAAAGCACTAAAAAAGCTAGATACACCTGAGCAGACTATCCCGATACTAATCTCTTCTGCAATCTTAATAAAGCGAGGACATGGTGTCAATCACACACAACACACACACACACACACACAACAATCCACACACACCCAACACACACACGCCCGATGAAGAAAGAGAAATGACAAACAGAGAGGAATATGAGGCAACAGGTTCGGCATACCGTTGCAATCGGTTACCCGCCGTGCTACCCATACGTTTGGGGGCTCTGCTGAACGATCCCTCCGTTGATAGTTGCCGCGTCGTCGTCCTGCTGCTACAGTGGCCGGTGCAGTGTCTAACGCCGGATCCAGAGAATGGGAGACCACAAGGCATGAGGGAGGCTTTGGGTGAGCCAAGCGAGTGAGTTGGGTTGTCAGGTGAGAGGCCGCCATGAAATCAGGTGGGTGGGTGGAGCAGCGCGCAAGGGCAGGCGCGAAGGTGAGATCGAGAGCGAGTGGCGGAGTGGCAGATGGGAGTTGAGGAGCAGGCAGGCGTATGCCAGAGATCATCCAGCCTGACAAAGAGGATGACCACAACGACTATATGGCGGCGCGGATCCGTTTTATCAGCCGCTGCGATGCCAGGCGGGGCGCCACCCGAAGGCGATGCGTCGTCACCCGTAATCGGATGCTCCCTGACCGGCCACCACACAACCGCCGCCAGCGACGCCGGAGCGGCCTTATTTTTACATCCGTGAAAGATCCCATGCCCCCCCCCCCCCCCCCCCCCCCGACCTGTGGAATTGTCCGCTCCACAACAGCGACATTATCCGCCTTGCACCGAACCGCCCGGCCATGCTCTGGCGACGGGCAGGCCGAGGACATAAACTATGAGATCGCACTCAACGCACACTTCGCCGCGTGGTGACTCATTTAGATATGAAGGGTGAAAGGGTCTAACCTCTAACTGCACGTATATAATGAAATAACCTGCTGGGGATCACGTGTAAGATGATGCATGCTTAGGCATGCGGTTTCCATAACGCAACACTATATAAAGAGGCCATGTTTGAAGAGAACGATCATTTATTCAAGCACCTGACATCAATAGGTCGTGCTCCCACAACCGCATAACCCATAATGCCCCGGCCCCAGAACTCCCTGCCGATCATATGCCAAAACAATTTCAAACATGTATACTTACAGGTTCACTAAGCACGTGATTTCCCCCAGACCCACGCTCCATCCTTTGTGCAGTGCCAGCACATCACTAGTCGCGAATGTCCCACGGGAACCTCCCAAAAGAGCTCCACAAGTCGCTACTCTCTCACTATGGCTGTCACGCCACTTTCGGCTTATGCTGCAACACAGGCTACATTACCACGATGTTCCTTTAAAATAGTTAAAACATTTGGGCAAACCAAGATAGCGAGCGATAATCTCTGCGGTCATCAGTCACCATCTATTTCATTTCACTATGTCTAGTTTGACATCCCAGAGTTACACTATATTTGCCCATTTTATGTGAGGTTCCTTTTTTTACCAATAGGTTACAGTTTTCCATGTGTTCAACGATTACCACGGTAAAGTAACCAAAGATGAATACACAAAAACCAGTACAGTACTGTATACAGTTTTGGTGGTGGAATAAGTCCAACAATGCAATCATCAGAAGAAGGTCCTGAAGAGGAGAGGCATGCAGTGCAATTGTGGGAGAACGCTGCTTAACTGGTTCTTCCGTGCCAATGGACGTTAGTTGCGGAATGTTGGATGTATCATGTAAATGTTCCAAGTAAGCTTATGACTTGCATGCAAAAGGACGGATTAGCGGGGACCCCCCTGTCATCAAGCAACATGTGTATCTCCAATCACTATCAGGCTCGTAACATAGAGATCATGATTTGAATCCCTCACGGATTTCAAGCATTTGTGTGATGCTAAAGACATGCCTCTTCGCAGATACAGCTGTTTTGATGAAAGCAAATTCCATTGATTGGACAGGTTAAACATGGCAACAAACTGAGAAGTGCCACAGTTGGACACAATAAGCAAGGGGAATTAACTATAGAGAGTGGAGGATGCAACAGTACTTGTAAACAAGTTCTTTGAGTTGTGTTGTGTCATGGGTAGAAAGGACAGTGGGTATGAATGGGGGATGAAATAAATTGATGCCAACGTGATGTCTGTGAGAGCCTGGAGGACCAAGGACTTCCTGCCCAAATTTGGCATAAAATTAACATCCCTCCAAAATATCACTTGCAGGTGTTACACTCATTTTAACTTGGCTTACTGCACATAACCTCTCTCAGGTAGTTCCTATTTGTTTTAGAATTTCACACTTGAAAATCCTACACAACTGTGGCATAAAAGAAAAGGCATTCTCAAGAACGAATTTTTCAACAAAATCCTTCAATTAATACGAAAAAATTCACTGAGAGTTACATCGGAGATAAATCTTAGGCCAAGCAACTTAAGCACCTTAGTGTGATCTCCACAGAACATTGAAATTTGCTTCTGTTGACAGGACATCGTCAAAATGCAAGCAAACTTTTAACAGAAGATGAGAGGCTTTACGAGTACTGAAATGACTTGTTTCATGCACGGACAAGATTGGCAACACCAGCCACCCGATTTTAAGGGATGAATCAAACAAAAGAATCCAGGTTCATGACGTTTGCTCCTGTTAGGAAACCATGAATTGTTTTCTCACCTGTAGACGCCGCGTGACAAGGAGAATCGAAGTGACACTTGCCTCTGCAAAAATTTTAATCAACAGGCATTCTGCTCCATGGAGGAGAAACGACGGTGACCGTGTGTCAGAGACGAAAGGATGGATCCGAGAACTCGACAGGCCCCTTGGGAAAGACAAGGAAGGGTTTGGTTCTCCAATGGGTTGTCAATTGGCATTGTTACGGATAATTTTTCGAGGACAACAGTACCTGGGTGAGGTTTCCGAAATGGAACCTACATTTAGGGCGACGGACAGACGGTTCCTTAGTCCGAGATTTGGAGAATTGGACCAAAATTCTGTCGACCTATATTAAATGTTGAATTGGTGCTATAAAAAGACAAAGATTATTTATCCAGAATGCATGAACGAATAGAAATGAATACATACCTAGTAGATGGATACGAACATTGGATGGACACGCGTTCAGGGTGGAATTAAGCTGGCCTATCGCACGCTGCCTGAGATTTTGTGTGACGGTACATCTCTGGCAACATTTCCTTTTAAAAAAGTAGGCATTAATGTGTTGCCTTACCCTGGCCAAATTACAAAATCCCGCCCTGATCTATAGAGGCACACTTCTCAGCACGTAGCCGTGCCACAGGAGTAATGGCACCACATCCAGGTCTGCCAAAATCTGGTGGAGGAAGTACCTCCACAGCGCCAACTAAAGGAGGACATGAGCATCGGTGTGACAGAGGATATTTGGTTAGAGAAACCAAATTGTTGGTTCACATTGACAATTAAACTTCTCGGCATACTTAAAGCTCCCACAAAGTTTTTTGAACGTAGTCAGTCCTAATGTCAACTTACGCCTTTTTGCTACTCAGAGCTCCTCTGTTTGTGTTGTGGTTTCCTGTTCAGCATCCCTGATATTAGATTAGATGCATTTCTGAGTCATCATGCACGAACACGGACGGTAATCGTTATTTCTGACCAGAGTTCTTGTTATATTTTAATCTGGGTTCAACTTACCAATGCCTGAAATGCTCTTGCTTTCTTCATAAGCTTGACTATATCTCCAGTTAATGGTGCACATGCCTGCTGTGTGATCAGGAGAGCCTGGCTGGGTCTGATACACTGGCACGTTGCTGACAAAAGGAAAGCAATGTCGCCTGCGGGTCGACTCCTGTGGACTTGACAACCCAGACCGCCGTCGCTGAAAGTCTCTTTCATATGAGATCGCGGATGCAAGCTACCGCTACTTTGGGAACTACTCAGTGATGCAGGTGACGGATTCTAAAAGTGTTGGGTGAAGACTGCAAAAGTTATTGGAAAATTGGAAAGAGAACTTTGCATAGTGTAACGCTTGGTTGGTGCTAAATCTCCTCTATAATTTTTTTCCCTTTATGAGATTCCCTCTAAAAGACTACAAAAATATTACTCCAAGTTTTCGTCATGAGAATAAAATAATTCTTGCGCATTGTGTGTTGAGTGAACGGGGAATGAAGGGAGGGATTGGGGGGGGGGGCGGGGGGAAGTTGGTATATGTGCTTTGACCGTCTTGAGATGAAAAATTTTAAAATTCTTCATGCGGCAATTGTGTAATACAATGCAGACTGCTTTTCAAAAGGAAAGTTGCTGCACGCCACTTTTACAAGCACAATTGCAAGTGTACTGCCCGGCATCTATAAACCGTGTTGTGCAGCCTCAAAGCAATAGCGGAATCCTAGCAGGTTACAGAAAGGACTTTTAAAGGTTTATTAACTTGACCCACAATAGTTGAAACACTTGCGGAGAAAGATCCAAGACAATGTTGTCTGAAACCAGCAGTCCACTTTTATGCAGGAACAACTGGTACTGGTTTCGGCATTCCATTGCACGTCTGATGCAACTTCCAGGTAGCCCTCCGTGAGCCTTCCTGGGGTGACCAGAATCAGTTTGGGTTCAGTACGAAGGATCGAGACCACGATGGCTGCTTCCCTTGCACTTTAAGAGAACTTGCTTTAATAGCTGTGTTGAAGAAGCATGGAGGTGGTTGGTGGTTCGCCGGTAAACTCATTTGAATCTTGATATACTTTACTCATCATGCTGTGCCAAATGGTGATATACTAGATATTGTTGTTCAGTTTAGAATGTTATTGACTCCGCAGTAATCCAATAGCCATAATCAAGGTTATAACTATTACTTCTGATGAATAATTGAGTTTGAATTGACGATTCGTGTCACATGCCCCAACTTCATTCTCTACCTTCCCTGGTTTGCAACTCTCCTTAGATGTGGCAGGTGCTACCTCAGGGTTTTGGCAGAAGAAGGCAAATAGACAGGAATTTGGTACACGCGTGCAATGGGATATGTGGAGACCTTACTGGAATCTAAGGAAACACGATGAAGATAAGTTGCACTGAAGGGAAGCTGAATCAACTTGTGCGGCATGCGCTGTTAATGACAGCACTCTCGAATTCATTATTACTTTGCATCTGTGGCAGTGGATCGATGTAAGGAGTGTCACACAGATCTACTCATATAATCTTTCATTCCAGACTACAGTAATCTACATACACCCCAACGAGGCTACTGCATTTTAATTGCTCTGTCTGTTAGCACATGTAACCTCCTGTATTCCTGCTTTCTCCACTTGCTGGCATTTTAATGACCTCAAACAGTGGTTGGTCCTGATATGCAGAACTAATCCCGATTTTCGATTATCCTCGTTTGGTCGTTGCGTAATTAAGCAGAAGATCATCTCAGAACTGTGCTATACATCTTCACAACCATCTAACTTGACTGTAAAGTAATAAATCAAACTATAAAACTATCCAGACCAAATTTGTTCTAAAAAAAATTGCATGTCAGCTGTCGTGTCCGGCGGCGTTAAGTTAATTCCCCGACCCCAGAGTCGTGACGGGGTTAACACGAGCTGGACGGATAGCCGAAACAGTTATACTTGGAGTGAACACGTGAGCCTTAGAGATTAAGTGCATGTGGGATGAGGCGGTGAAGCAGGTACCAGAGTGCCACCAGGATGGAGGACGAGGGTTTTATCTCGAACCCACAATAAATAGGACAGACTTAAGCAATCTTTAAAAATAAGGTTTAATGACATAAATCAAATATTTAATAATGGAATAAATCAAAGGGTAATAATAAAATGTGAGGTAAACGAACGCTAAGTTGAGACGCCTCATACACAGTGCAAAAACAGACAAGAGGAAAGATAAAATAAAAAGAAGTCCGCTCCTTTTATCTGGCATTTAGCCTCATCCAGAGAATGATCTTTTAGGAGCTTTGTGCCGTAAAGGCGTAGCAGCGCCGTGGGAAGCCGCACCGCAAAAGGGTGCCAGGCTGCTCCTGACGAAACTACGTGGTAATTAATCGCGGGTGTCCTTTCTTTGTTAAAGACCACATCTCTTCACTAATTTTCTTCTCATGACGAATATGCTGACCCCACCACCTCTCTACAAACAGGTCACTCAACCGCAAATGGTCGCCGCCTTTCTCCTGACCATACGACGGGACATTTTGAGGCCCCCAGATAAGGCAATGAGGCGCCATCTGCTTCTCTTCTCCTGCCTCTCCTTTAGAAACGTCAACTTGTAACTCGTCGAACATTAAATGTCTCGGTCCTGCTCCAGCAGGAGGCAAATCACAAGCAGCAAACACGAGAATCCATTAGCCTTCTTCGGCCATGTCGAGAGAAGCCAGCCACGAACCTCATGCTCAATTGTGTACCTCACACACTCTGCTCATCCTCTTCCGATCATGCCCTCCTCCTTCACATCACACTAAGGCTAAGTCAATTTGCCTAAGGCTAGATACGGCGGCCGTACCCCTCTGATTGACAGAACGTGCGGCGCCGCAGAGTTTTCTGAGTGGCCAGTGCCCTACGCCATACATAGGAACTTTTACAGGCCGTAGAGGGTGCCAGTGGAATTTAGCATGCAGAGTTATAACTTTTTTTCATTTCTAACTTGCCGTAGCCAATGCGACAAGCCAAGCTAAGGACGTAGATGCGTTTCCACGTCGACGTACGTAGGGCGACGGTGGTCTGCGTTATCGTGCGGCTGCCGTAGGCTCTTATCAATGAAAATGAATGTTGCAACCCCAAAAATTACGGTCAGCCGCACTATTCACGGCGCCGAGGGTAGTCCTAAGGCGTCCTGTGTTCAACGTATCGTGCCTTGCGGTCTGGTGATACCTGCAGGCAAGCAGCAGGGTCGACACATCGGTTCCCCTACGCCGCCCTGTGCGTCCTACGTGGCAGTTCTGGCGTCGACGTGGCGTCCCCGGTGCGCTACCGCAGAGTCGGAGTATAGTGTTTGCCGATACTCCGATCTGGTATTTCAGTTATAAATATATTATAGTTAGTAAACTCAGTTAATATACCGACTGGTATATCCAAACTGTTATAGTTTATTTCAGTAAAAAAAGAACTGGTATATTTAACCACTCGTTACCACGTCCGTCTGGCCGTCACTTCGCTTAGGCCCCTGCGCTCGCCTTGCGGTGCCTTCGGCACCTTGAGGCTACCTGGCGTCTGCCTTGAAAATCCTATGCCGCCACAGGGACACCTACAGGGCCAACCGGCGACATCAAATCCAGACGTAACGGCACCCCCACGTTTCGGTCCCCACAATTCTAACATACGCCGTGTGGCTACCCGAGAAATATAAAAACATAATGTACTGCTACATTGTGTGACCGGAAATACGTGCTGCCCATAATTGCTAGTGGCCGTCAGATTGTAGAGCCCTAACGGCGCCTGCCAAATGTGACTTCGGCCTAACCAATCCCCAGCCTGGGGCAGGCTGTCGTGTTTGTTGTGTGTTAGCGTCGTCTTTTTATAGCCGTCTTTGTAATGCAAAAACGTAGGAAAGGTCCGGGCGCAATCATACTGGGAAGAAAATTGGCACAGAATTCTTGACCTATATTAAGACAGCACCGCCCCCGTGGGTGAAGTGACATCTTAAGCTGACAGTTTTTCCTACTTAATTACATCGAATGTCTCTGCTGTACAACAGACTATGCTACACCTATGCAATCCTAACGACCTTTACGATGAAATCCTCCATCTACCCACACAACACATTACCGGTGGTTGAAAAATCTTTACATACCTTCGTAAACCATATCAAAAGTACCAATTGCCACATGTTTCACAAATCCATGCAATGCATCAGCGAAGTGTATTATAGTTGGCCTGATACACAAGGTTATATTTGGAGATTATCTCCTAAATTGCTGAATTGACATAGCAGAAAGCGCTTTGTAAAAGAATGATTGTAATTCAATAATCACGGGTTGGGTAGAGATATGCAACCGCCTTTGAATGTTTCAGCGGTTTGATTCCCGACCAGACTATAAACAACAGGGTGTTATAATAACGTCATCGTGCACGCTATCGCGTTGGATGGATGTTAAGCGGAATCGTCTGCCGACTGATTGCTGCTGGATGTAGAGAGATCAAAGGGTCTTTCACAAAACAATGGGTGATGCACCAACACCTGCCAAGGTTTCTACTGCCGAGCAAGGTAGGGAACTGTTGGCAAACCAACCAGTGTAATTCCTTGTCTATAAGACTTCTAAATGAGTGGCAAGACCACTCAATTGCATTCCAGAGAGAGAGGCAAAGAGAGAGATACTCGTGAAATATCCAAAATCATTTCTTAGCTAAGGGGGCTAAGCACATTTGCCCATGCGGCCGGGCGGTCTCCAAAATGTACGGCCACTAGCAATATGTACTAAGCGCGGCCGCAGTATTCCAGGTCACACAATGCGCAGTCACATATTTTTTTTTTTTCGGGAGCGCACGCGTATTTGTAAAATTGGAGACCGAAAGTGGGTTGCCGTATGGTTTGATTTGATGTCGCACGGGACCTTAAGGGGGCCCGCGGCGGGCCATAGAATTTCAAGTAGACGCAAGGTAGCCTCAAGGTCCGCAGCGACCGCAGGGGGTACCTAAGGCGAAACGTGCGGCCAGACGGACGTAGAAAGGGTTAATTTTATTTTTTTTACCAGTTTTTTCATTTCGGCTTGTGATGCTAAACGGCGAACGAGAAATGAAAAAATGTATAATCCGCGCTATAATCAACGGCGACCCCAACGCCTGTAAAAGATAAGCCAACGGCGGGGCACCCGAGGGCCCTGCAGAAACTCTGCAGCTGCCGCACGTTCTGTCAATTCAGCGGGTTACGGGCCCGCCTATCTGCGTAACAAATGTGACTAGGCCTTACCCGAGTGCCTATTTATTGACCATCAGGATCACATTTGGACACTGTCCCACCATCGAGGTTTGACCTTCAATTCCATGGGAGAGACAGAGGGAAGGGAGAGACGAGCGAGAGAGAGCAGAGAGAGGCAGAGAGAGGAGAGAGAGAGAGGGAGATAGAGGCCAGAGGAGAGAAAAGCGCAGCAGGCAAGAGCGAGAGGAGAGCAGGGCAGAGGCAGAGAGAGAGAGAAGAGAGAAGACAGAGACAGAGACAGAGACCCAAGAGACAGAGACAGAGACAAGAGACAGAGACAGAGAATGACTATATAATAAAAATATAAATATATATATATAATTAAAATACATACATAAATATGAACTATGCAGCTTCATTGCTATTCTTACGAGAGTAGAAGTTAGAAAGTTCCCAAAAATTTTAAGGGTTTCATATGAATACAAATAATTCCTTAACAGTGTCGATGCTTCATTTACGTAAATAGTACTTTGACACAAAATCGAGGCTCATACAAAAGTGATATAGAAGAGCGTAACAGTAATGTTGATAGTAAAAGTTTGACCTCAATCCTCCGGAGAGACATGATACACAATATTGATGAGGGTGAATAACCACGAGAATTTCTGGATCGAATAAATGCTCCAAGTGTTAGACCGTGTCTAATTCTTTTGAAGTCGTGTGATGAAAGGCAGCGTCGGCCTGTCGTGGTTTGGTGTACGTAATTGTCGATTCATGTAAGAGAATAGATGGTTTCCAGACCATCAGAGCGGTCATTACTGTAAATGAGGAGCAGCACTGGCCACCACCCTGCTGGAGGCACGTATCCATGAATGGGGAATACCATCAGGACGTGTTGACAGTTTAATGAAGTTCCATCCAACTGCTGCTCAACGCCAGCAAACTGAGAAAGGTATGCTATCCCCCAAGCAAGAATGTTATTTGAGAATACCTTCATCGAGCACTAACTTTACATCTTGCAGGCCAAGGCATATCTGGACCACGACTGTCAGAAGAGCCAAATCCATAGTTTGGCTGCTCAACTTAATTATTGCATCACATCTAAGCAATGAAATGACCAAAGCTCACTAAATAGTTTAAAATGACTCAGATAAATAATTAATTTGGAAAAAAAGAACTTGCATTACTTTTGTTTGCTTTTACCAAACATTTTAAATGTCATGATTACTCACAAAGCAGATATTTCGGATAACATTCTTCCCATCGACAGTCGCAAAGTAGCATTTCATTTATATAATGATATTCTACTGATCTATAATCATGAAGAAATGCCGGGATATAATTTGACACATTGGATATGTGTGCCTCACAATTTGGATGGTCATCCTGCTTCTTTCTTCTTAACATGCAACCCCAAAGGCTGCTGGGTAAGTGTACAATGATTGAGGGTGTGGCGGTGCTGCGATGCAGTGCCCTCCAGAAGGTATGGAGGAATTTACAATTTGTCATGGGTCAGCACACAGTCACCCGACCTTCATGAAGGACACTGTGGAATCTTAATGTCACCAACGAATCGCAAAGGATGCTTTAAACATCCGATCCGAGGGATGGCAACACACATTGAATGAAACACGCTCCGTGAAACACCGGGATGACAGTTTATAGCTGGGTTGGGAAATTCGAACCCAAGCTAGAACAGCTTAGAGGAAGTGGCGTACGCTCCAGACCATCTGCAGCCCAGTATCTTAAATATCCTCACTGTGAGGTGTACCCTGGGCATACCAGCAATAAAGGCCACGGGACAATGAATTATTTCTTCCTTCGTGTTTTAAGTGCATCAACAACAAGGAACACATTGGAACTCAGACTAACCCCGTACATGCATCCTTAACCTATTTAACATCAATCTCATGCGAACCAGGTATTTCAAATAAACATTCAGCAACCAGTCACAGAGTCAAAATGATTTTTCCACCTCATTGATCTTTGCAACACCAACAGTGTATTTTGTGACAAAATGTTTGCCAACTGTGTGGTAAACAACACTTTTTCCACCTGGCCTTCATCAAGTAGTTGCTTGAATGTTATACAGATACATACATATAATATATATACTATATATTATATAAGTTATAAATATAAACATAAAAGAATATATAATATATAATACTGTAACACCTTGGTTCATGCCTTTTTGTAACTATCTTTACTTGTTTCAGACGCTTCAACACTGAAAGAGTCAAGGTATGCAAATAATTTTGATATTACTCTTCAGATATTCCAGAATGCCATTTTCGTAGCCCTGCCCCTGAGATAGTAATGTCGGAATGGACGTCGCCCTTTTCTCATTTCAAGCAGCCACAAGGACTGCAAGGTAGCATCCTTCCTGAGAGCATGGCTGTAGCTGCTGATTGAGACTCTCTGTGAACTCGCAGGAATTTGGAATTTGTCCATGGTGCCTGGTGAGAGCTCGCTACTTTTCAGAAAGACACCAGGATATTTAACAATCCACCAATGAATGCCGTAGATGTGATGCTGCAGTTTAACGCCCTCCGAGGGATGCACCACATTGAAGAAATAGAATGGCATCTACAGTGGACTGAATACCTCTGCCAGATGAACAGTTTACGTTGTTCAACGAAAGGCTGATCTGCAATCCGGACCCCACCAAACTCTAATCCAGCTTGTGCTGTCACGAACCAACTCATGCACCAAGTTCTGTCCGAATCCATCTGAACTTTTTGAGATATGGTGCTATATATCGTTTTTTGGCTATTCTCAATGGGAAAAGAATCACTTTAAAAATATAGTATCCGGATCAGCATCTGGAACTTCACCAAAATCTAATCAATTCGCATTGACCACACACCCAACCTGTCAACCAAGTTTTTTGTCCTGAATCCATCTCAACTTTTGAGATATCCTGAATCACAACAACCAACAACAAGAAAGAGTCGGTATCGAACACGTAAATTTGCAAAATCATAAACAAATTGACCTTAAACGAATTGGCTTAGTTTCAAATTGCAATGACAAATAGGCAAATCCTCTTCAAATTCGTCAATTGGCTGAAAATTGACGATTTTAGGAATTTGCCGAGTTTGACCTTAGACTTTCCAGACAAAAAATGGATGGATGGATTTCAGTGACATGATTTGCAAACTTTTTCAAATTTATCAAGTCCACTTGGAAAAAAAATTGAGTATTTTCATAAAAGACAACGATGTTTATTTTTGCCTATGGTGAACCTTACCTCACCACCTCAATGGCTTTTGACTCATGCCAAACTCTACGCAATGGGGAAGTTTCGGTAAAATTGTGACCTGTAGGCGATGACATACGGACAAACAAACAAGAAAGACGTCAGCAGAATCTAAACAAATTTGACCTTTAAAATATGGTTGTTAATTCAGTGAACAAATGTGCAATCTTCAAAAGGGCTTCTAAGGTCATCAGATGAGAAACACTGAAAGTGATTAGAAATTAGACCCACTTGCTGACCGTTTAACCTCAAATCATAGGCTTCTTGCTTATATGATAACAATTTGGTGAAGGTCGTTTAAGACCGGTTTGAAATTTTACCTGAAGATTGATAAAATACAACCAAACAAAAAAATAATTCATGTAGTGATCAAATGTCGACTTCAAATTCCTTCTAACGTCATAGATGAATTGATGATTTAAAATTGACACACTTGTTGACCTTTGACTCCAAAATCAATCGCTTCTTGCGTATATAGACTAATTTTGTGAAGGTTCGTTAAGACCAGTTTGAAATTTTTATCTGTAGATGATAAGATACAAACAAACAAACAAAGAATTCATAAATCAAATGTGCGAAATCTTCAAATCCTTCTGATGTCAATCAGATGAAAATGATATTTAGAAATAAACACCTTGTTGACCTTTTGACCTCAAATCAATAGGCTTCTTGCTTATCTACTATACTAAAAAACAGAATATTGTTTGTTTTGTGGCGTACTTTAAGGCGGCCGAACCGTTGGAGGGAATGAGATTGAAACTTGGCAATGAGTGAGACTTTGGGACATGAGAACGGACATGGGGGGGGGGGGGGGTCCACAGTTTCGAACGGATCGAAGGTCATACGGGGTTCGAGGGTCAAGAATCACGAGTCAATTTCATCCGATCGAGACGGGACAACCCATTCGCAGATAATCAAAAATTACATGAACACAGTTGATAGGACGACATCCACTTCCGACTTCCCGTTCTTCGAGTTATGACTCCTAAAATTGGACTAAACGTCAATTTTCAGTTTGTTTGCCTTTATAGACGGCCAAACGTTGGATACAAGCATACTAAAAGCTTTGGGGTAGGGTAGGGTTAGGGTTAGTTTTAGGTTAGGGTCATCAACCCTAACCGTAACAGCTACAGCCCTAACGGGCCCACCCCAACACAACCCCAACCCGAACACTAACCCTAACCCTAACCCTAACACAGCTTCCATTCCTCCCTCCATCCCGTCCCCGCCTACGGGCGGGTCCTGTCTAGTCTACTATACTAAAAAAACAGAATATGTTTGTATGTATGTTTGTTCGTCCTCTTAAAAGGCGGCCGACCGTTGGATGGAATGAGCAAAACGATGGCATGAGTGATCCTGGGACGTGAGCAAGGACATGGCGGTCAAGTTCAAGGTCAAAGGTCCACGGGGTCAAGGGGTCAAGTCCCCGGGTAACTTCATTTCTACATTTCATCCGATCGAGTGGGCACCAACGCCTTCGACGTATAATCAAAACATTGAACAATGACACAGTTGATTGACGACATTAGCCTTCCGACTTCCGTTTTCGAGTTATAACGTCATAAATGACTAAACGTCAATTTTTCATTTTGTTTGTCCATATAGACGGCCAAACCGTTGGATAGATGAATGAAACTTGGCATAATGTGAGTCCTTGGGACCGGACATAAGGGATCAAGGTCAAGGTCAAGTCAAAGAGGCAACAGAGGTCAAGGTAACACCCGGAGAACGTACAATATTTCAATCATCCGAACGAGACGGGACAACGCATTCAACAATAACTGTACCCGCCCATCCACTCTGGGCGGGTACTTTGCTAGTTATACAGACATTTGGTGAAAGTTCGTTTAGACCGGTTGAAATTGTACCTGTAGATGATTAATATACAACAAACAAACAAAAGAATCAGTGACAAATGTGCAAATCTTTAAATTCCTTCTAAAGCAAATCAATAAATATTTAATGATTTTTAGAATGAGACACACTTGTTGAACTTTTACCTCAAAATCAATAGGCTTCTTGCTTACTTATAGCAATTTGTGAAGGTTCCGTTAAGCCGGTTGCAAATTTTACCTGTAGATGATTAATCAAAACAAACAACAAAATAATTCAGTGATCAAATGTGCGAATCTCAAATTCCTTCTAAAAGTCAATCAGATGAAAATTGATGGTTTTAGAAATAAACACACTTGTGACTTTTGATCAAAAATCAAAGCTTCTTGCTTATTATAACAATTTGGTGAAGGTTCGTAAGCCCGTTTGAAATTGTTACCTGTAGAGATAATATGACCAAACAACAAACAAAAGAATTCAGGGATCAATGTGCGAATCTCAAATTCCTTCTAAAAGTCATCAGAATAAAAAATTGATGATTTTAAAATTAGACAACACTTGTTGACCTTTTGACCTCAAATCAATAGGCTTCTGCTTATTATAACAATTGGTGAAGGTCGTTAAGACCGGTTTGCAAAATTGTTACATTTAGACCGATTATAACAAATAACACAACAAAAGAATTCAGTGGATGCAAATGTGTGAATCTTCGAAATCCTTCTAAAGTCATCAATGCAATTGATGATTTAGAAATTAGACACACTTGTTAACATTTTCGACCTACAAAATTCAAATAGGTTCTTGCTTATTATAACAATTTGGTGAAGGTCGTTAAGACCGGTTTAAAATGTTACCTGGTAGACGATTAATAGCAAACAAACACAAACAAGAAAGACAAACGGGCAGAATCAACCAAGCAGACGACCAATCTCGAATCTTTCGATTCGCAAGTAACAACAGACCGAGAGGGTGAAAACAACCTCCATCCACCTTTGCTGCGGAAAGTAACACGACATGTATGATACACCGTTTTAACATAGACAATGGCGAAATAACAGCGATCGTTTTTAATCTGATTGCCGCGGTCGATTTGTTAACACAAGTGGCCGCGTTCCTTACCAAGGCGGTGCCTTACGCTTGCCAAGCACCTCACGCTGCAAAGCGGTTGAACCGAACCAGCTGGACTTGTCAAGCGGTAGCAAGTATGTTCGATAATCACAAGGATACACTTGAGCAACTAAGGTCACGAGAAATAGCCCATCTGGACGTTGCCCAAATGAATGAGAACGAATAAGAGATAACAAATCTAAGACGACAATGTTCTCGAGTGGTTGTGACGACATGTGAATTGTTTTCCAGAAGTCAAGGACATGAGACAATGTGTAATGTTGACCAAGTTATAAATGATCAACATGAATGTGTATGAGACAGGTTACTTAGCTGCAAAATGTCGAAAACCCGGTTTCGTTCAATCAACTTTAAAAATTTGACCTTTGCAACCTTCTAAAGTCACAAAACAATGTTGTTGGACATTAAAATACAGGAAACAGGATACCTGCTAGAGCTTATTGGAGTAGTTCGTCGAAGAAGGTCGAAAACCCGTTCGATTCCCACAACTTTGAAAATTGACCTTTTGAACTTTAAAGGTCAAGGTCAAGGAATGACTTTGGTGCAAAACTCCTCTGGAACATCCAGGAACAATAAACATCATGTAGCTATATGAATCTCGCACCTCCTCGGATCGATCCATACTTGATGAAATCAGCGTAAAAACAAACTTGAAGGGGGTCCAACGGGCAGGGTTCGAGATAACAGCAAAATGGTTTTTCAAGACTTTAGGTGGGGAATGACTCGAAGATTACTGCATAAAATATGTCATTCAACTACTCTCAAGTGGCATCGTATGATTTTTAGGTCAAAATTCGCGATCTTTCTAGTTCGGACCTTTGACCTGACCTTGGGACAAAATGCAAAAATCGACGACTCCGTGGGGCGATGCCAAGTGCATTGGGGCTAACCATACCGACAACCCCTGCAGATCGACAACCCCTCGTGAGAAGCATGCAAATGTGAAACGCTACCTCCTAAATAAACTGTTTTGGGCGTGCTCGCCATAATGGGCGCAACCACGCCCATTCTCAGGAAAACAACACTAGATCATGATATAAACTCCACCAGAATTTATCAGGATCAGGCTCAAACACCCACGAGTATGCTCGGGACAGACAGAACGACAGACAGACAGACAAGCCGTAAGGTCGGACATGGGTAGTCGACTACCCAATAGAACCTGACGC
>JAXMNL010001634.1:2506-17840 GCA_035128595.1 Eptatretus atami
GAGATCGCTCACCAAAACAACCGAGAATTGAGGTGTGCCTTTGAGATAGTCCGAAAGCATGGGTCCTTACTGGACCATGATCCCAATAATGCGACGCGTGAGGTCGGGTCAATGCCAATCAATGTACCCTAATTTTACCCACGCGGACAAACTACCGGGAATTCACACCCCGACGGACCTCGAGTAGAACGATGCCGTACGCGCAGCCCGAACCGTGTGTATTACACAGCGGAGATTACCAAAGCCGTCGGACAAATAACAGTTAATGGCTCCGCTATTTCTCCACACACACCGATCCAAGCCAACGAAGAAACACAGAAACAGGAATACTTGAAGGAATAGAATTTATGTACAAGACATTATTGCAGTTTTACTTAATAGACTGCCCACAAACAACACACACATGTTACACCCAAAAGAAACGGACCAGTCAAGTACGTTTTTTCGGAGCCTTCCAGCTACAGGAAAGGCGAATGAGGTCAGAGCCTATCTTGAACCTTCCACCCGTGCGAGTCTTTGACGATCGGGTTTTTTTATTTGTTATGGCGTACGAAACCCGCCACGCAATGCCGCTCAAGCCAGGACAGGCGATCCTCAGGCGGGACCAGCTCGCAGGCGAGGCCAACAAGAGAAAGACGCTCTGTTTGGCGGGACCCAGCAAGGCGAGACTGGCTTCAGAAGACCACCAGAGCGTCGAGACCACGCAGGACCAATTCTCAAAAACTCAACTCTCTCAGACCAGAAGCACAACCCTCAACACAAACTCTCGTTTGGCCCGTGCATTCCTTTATCCGCCGCTCGCACTCTCTTGGCAGAGAGAACACTCTATGCCCATATTTGGAGCCAAGCCAGAGCGAAACGCTTGTGCCCTATTTGGGGGCTTAAGCCGAGCTAACGCTTGTGCCCATATGGGCGACAGCCAGCACACCAACGTTCAGAGAACCCCGCTGAGCACGCTGTGACTCCGCCACGTACGTACTGACACGCACGCGTGCAATGTGCCGGTGGATGATGTGGAAGGAAGCGAGGGC
Source organism: Eptatretus atami (assembly GCA_035128595.1). Lineage (NCBI taxonomy): Eukaryota > Metazoa > Chordata > Myxini > Myxiniformes > Myxinidae > Eptatretus > Eptatretus atami. The sequence continues at coordinate 3,538 of JAXMNL010001634.1, forward strand.
AGGTGTCGTTGTTGTGGTGTTGTTAATTTAAATCAACTTCAAAATAACTCACAGCGCACGTACAATTAATCACCCATTAAACATAGGTACGGGACCCTAACTATAACACATACTTACCGAAGAAAGCTGATCGAGAGGACCTGGCTGTTGTGCAGTAAGCTCCAAATTCGAACAAATAAACTTCAACACGATGTTGAACAAGAAATTGCAGATCAGAAGGTTATATCGGATAAAAAAAAAAATATATATATATATAAATACTTTGAACGAACATAATCCCAAAAGAACCAATTTTATTTAAATTATTCATGCTTTATGTTTCAGTGTTTGTTGATAAATCTGCTTCGACAGAAACACGATCTGAACAACAACAACAGAAGAAGCGAATAATGTTGAGAAGACAGAATTCACGTGTGTAATATAGCCCGCCCACCGAAAGTCCTCTTTGTTGTGAGTAAATCTCTGAGAGTTGTGTATAATAATTATTTGCCGTTGATACAAACAAGTTCGTGTAATGTTAATTTATGTTGAATTGTAATTAACTGCGTGGAAGGAAAGTCAGTCATAAAACAACAAACATTGAAACGATGAAAGTGAAGAGAAGAAGATCCCGACGGTTTGTTGTCCTCACCGATCGGGGCTGCTCGAGCTTGTGTTCCTGTGAACAAGGTCTTTGAGTGTTTCACCATGGAAGACGATCTGTTAATGAAGAGACCACGTCGTTTGATCAAGCCTACGTGATGCACCGTGTGGTACCGGACGAGCCGCAGAACTTCAACCAAGCAGAATCGATTCTATCCGGATCGGTTGCGAAAGTTTTTCAATACCGTAGACCTTTGAGGGAATGGTGGACGCTGGACCTGTACCCGAACCCCACGATTTGAGTAACGCGAAGCTCGATGGCAGGAGCGGTGACCCGTGTAGTGCGAAGTGGTGTTCTCCGTGTGAGTGGTGAACTGGGAAGCTCGTCATACGTCATCGTCCTGTTGGCCACGTCGCTCAGGAAAAGGGCGACCATTTGGAACAGTGGGATGAACGAGCCGAGTGTTGTCCCTTGAGTTAGCGATACGTGGTGAAGACCATGGGGATGATTCGAGAACGAGCGTTGGGTGAGTCATCGAGCCGGTGTGTGGGTCAGTCCCGAGGATAGGGAGCCTGGTCGCTCAGTCCTTTAGTCGTTCTGCGCGAGCGGTTTGAGAGACCGGACGGTGTTGGTGGGTTCTAAAGACGGTTCGATCCGGACTGTCCTCTATAGAGGGGTTGGAGTTCGGGGCTGGGGTACCACCACGGAGCGATGACATTTAGACTCTGCTCGTGCACCTGTACCTCTCAAACGTGTCCTTGGATGTAATGGTTAAATGGCGGGAGTTACCTCAACTGAAGACTTCTCGGTTTCCCTCAGGAAGATTTTGTGCGAAGGTACACAACCAAGATGCTCTGCCTTCCTTGATGACCCCATGGTCGTGCTGCGGTCTTGTTTTGGATATCTGGCCTCCATTGTTTGGTTTGTGGGATATTACAACTTTCCAGAATCATCATGAGAATACTTTGAGGTAATCTGATGCTCGAGTACCACGTGGAAGGTTAACTCCAACACGTTATGTTAGTAATTAGTGGTAGTGGTAATGTTAGTAATAGTGATGGTGGTTGGAATGTTCGTAGAGTTAGTTTTGGTCGTGATGGTAAGTCATGTTTGTACAAGTGGTAGTTAATGTTCGTACAAGTGGTAAGTCGTAATGTTAGTTGTTGTTATAGTTGGTATAGTCATGTTAGAAGTCATTATGGTGAATATGGAGTACCATTAGTGAATTAATGTGGCCTGTTGCCGTTGAAGAGTAAAGATAAGGCAGAAGATGAAGGATGAACGACGTCTCGCACCTCTGTTGCTCCACCTCACACCGTTGCAGAATGAAGCGCGTCATCTACTTTAGATTGCCATGGCTGCTAAGACACAAGTTTGAATTCTTTCCGTTGTCATTGCCCAATGCACTCTCCATTGATCACAAGCGTGCCATTGGCAAGGTGAGAGCAAGCAATGTAGTATGTATGTGTGATAAAGAAGCTTTGCTCTGATCAGTAAATGGTACGATAACTCACGAGATAGGAGCTTGAAAGATGTGTCGTCTTCTTTGTTCGTATGCCAGCACATGTGCGGGTATCCGAACGGCCCTACATTATCAATTCTCTGATAGAGATGCTGACAGGAGGTTAACAACTGTAAATTTAAAATCATTTATCCTTGTGCTTTACAAACTGTGCCCTCTCCACATCCAACCACACCACCCGCCAGAAAGAGCAGCGCCGCTCTACCAGGCTTATAGCGCGAGATGACGCGATTGCATTGGTGGAGCATAAACATGCAATGAGGGCAAGACATGAAATGCATGAGGCAAGACATGAATAACGTGCATAGGGCCATAGACCATGGAAAATCATGCATGAGGCAAGACATGAATAAGCATGAGGCAAACATGAATAAGGCCATAAGGAAACATGAATAGCATGAGGCAATACATGAATGCATAAGCAAGAAAGAATAAGATGGCAAGACATGAAAATGATGCGGAAAGAGGGTGGAACATGAACATGTGATTTCTTTTTAAGGTTAAATTTTAACATGGTACCCAGTGGATCGTCCCGGTTATGAAAGGAGATGGCTTCAGTTCGGTTGGGAGACCACAAGAGTTCCAGTCAATCCGGCAGCCCCATCAAACACTTACCCCATTCCTGCATTGATGATTTGTTCACAAAACTTTTTTTGGGGGAAACCCTTCACAAAGCTCGACTTAGGCACAGCTACCAGCAGTTGGTTTTGTGGAGAATTCACGGGAATTTTACATAAACCACACATCGTGGATTGTTAGATAGACACGCTAAACCTTTGGCGTGTTAACGACGCCATCTGGTTCCAAGCACAATGGAAAATTTACTGCTGGGGATTACAGATCGGGATCTACCTTGATGAATTTGTTAGTACAGGAGATTCCGTTAGCGACCATCTTCACAACCTTAAGAGGTCTTGAAGAAGTTGTAAGATGTGGGATTTGATTACAGTGACATAAATGCGGTTTTCTCGCTGCTGAAGTCACATTCCTTGGCACAAGTAACCTGAACTGTCACAGTCACGGTGAGAAGTCATGGCGATCACTGAGGCACCTGCTCAAAAAAATGTCAAAGAACTAAAGTCCTTCTTAGGGCTCCTGAAGCTCCGAGAGTTTTTTTGCGCATTTAGCATCTGCTCTTGAGACTCTACATCGGCCTACTCGGAAGGAGGTGTGTCGGCTAGGAGAAGTGAACAAGGAACTTCCTAAAGCAAAGTCTTTTTGGTTCTTCGAGACCAAAACGCGTGTCGTCAAGAAAGCAGAAGAGGAAACGTGAGTAAATAAACTCGTGTTTCTGTTTCCTCTGTACGACACGAGTCTTGTTCTCGAAGAACGAACATCCACATTTATAATTATTGATCGTAGCATCGTACATAGAGTTGAATTTCGAAACAAATAGAATCCTTATTGGACATCTTCAACCCTGACCCTCTCCCACTTTCTCTGGACAAGGGTTCAGCAAAGATGTTCTGACAGAAAATGGCAGAAGATGGTTTATATCGATTTTTACAAAGAATGCACCCACAGATGGAGGCCATTCAGCCCATTCATACCTGGTCGAACACACCCAACCCATCTACACCATCCAAGGAAGGAAATACCAAAAAATACATTGTTTTTCATACATGACATAAAAAAAGTTTTTTTTTTTCTTTTTGCAGGTTTCGTATTTTTTTTTCCCCTCGGGGAGGGGCTTGGCTTGGTTTAAAAAACACAACTCAACACAAACCCCCTTAACAAGACACACCAACAGCACTCCTTACACAATCCACCCATCATTATCAACTACTAAAGTATATTCAACCATCCCCATTTACCCCTTATCTCCATACTTCCAGGTACCTATCTAATTCTAATTTTAAACTTTTCTACTTTTTCTGCTGCCACTACCTTTCCAGGGAGACCATTCCATGCATTAACTCCTCTCTGAGTAAAAGCCGCCCTACCTTACTACCGTCTTAACTCTCCTCTTCCTTACTCTCAGGCTATGGCCCCTGGTTCTGTCACTGTCCACTCTGTTGAATAATTCATCTGTACTTGTTTTATCTCTACCTTTCATTATCTTAAACATCTCCATCATACCTCCTCGTAACCGCCTCCTTTCTAGTGTATAAAGCCCTGTCTCCTTCAGCCGATCCTCATAGCTGAGTCGAGCTCGGCCCGGAATTCAATCTAGATCGCCTAGCTGAATTCTCGATGGCATCTGTGTCGCCGAACTTGTGGCCTGGACCAGAACTGCACACAATTGGGTCATCTGCAAATTTGGAAAGCTTACTCTTCACCCAATGATCCAAATCGTTGATGTAAATAATGAATAGTGATGGTCCGAGTACTGATCCCTTATCGATTTTATCTACAAACCAGTTCGTGTGAAGTGTTAATTTATGTTGAATTGTAATAAATGCGTGGAGAAATCAGTCATAAAACAACAACCATTGACAATGAAAGATGAAGAGAGAAGAATCCCGACGGTTTGTTGCCTCACGATCGAGGCTGCTCGCGTTGTTTCCTGTGACAAGTCTTCTGAGTGTTTACCATGGAAACGATCTGTTAATGAAGAGACCACGTGGCGTTGATCAAGGCCTACGTGATGCACTGTGGTACCGGACGAGCCGCAGACTCACCAAGCAGAATCGTTCTATCCGGATCGGTCGAAGTGTTTCCAAAATACCGTGAGACCTTTGGGTGAAATGGGGACGCTGACTGTACCGCACCGATTTGAGTAACCGAGCTCGATGGCAGGGCGGTGACCCGTGTGTGGAAGTGGTGTTCTCCGATGGAGTGAACTGGGAAGCCTCGTCATACGTCATCGTCCTGTTGGCCACTGGTCGCTCAGGAAATGGAGCGACCAGTTTCGAACTGGTGATGAACAGCCGGTGTTGTCCCTTCGAGATGAGCGATTCGTGGTGAACCTTGGGACTGGATTCAGAGACGAGCGGTTGGGAGTATCGAGCGGTGTGTGGGTCCAGTCCCGAGGGAGCCTGGTTGCTCTGTCCTTTAGTCGTTCTGCGCGAGCGGTTTGAGAGACCGGCGGTGTTGGGTGGGGTTCTAAAGCGGTTGATCCGGACTGTCCTCTAATAGAGGGGTGAGTTCGGGCTGGGGTACCCCACGAGAGATTGACATTTAGACCGTTTCGTGCACCTGTACCTCTCAAACGTGTCCTGTGATGTAATGGTTAATGGCGGGAGTTACCTCAACTGAAGACTTCTCGTGTTTCCCTCAGGAAGATTTTGTGCGAGGCACAAACCAAGATGTCTTGCCTTCCTTGATGACCCCATGGGTCTGTGCTGCGGTCTTTTTGGATCCTCTCCTCATTGTTTGGTTGTGGGATATTACAATCTTCCAGAATCATCATTGACAACTTTGAGTAGTAATCTGATGCTCAGAAGTACACGTGGAGTTAATCCAACCGTTATTTTAATGTGTTAGTGTAATGTTAAATAGTGATGTGTTGTAAGTAGTGGTAGTAATGTTAGAATAGTGATGATGTATATGTTCGTATAGTGTAAGTCATGTTTGTACAAGTGTAGTAATGTTCGTACAAGTGTAGTCGTAATGTTAGTTGTTGTTATATGTTGTAGTCTCATGTTAGAAGTCATTATGGTCGAATATGGAGTACCATTGGTGGTAATGTGTAGCTTGTGGCCTTCCGTTGAAGGTAAAGATAAGGCAGAAGATGAAGGATGAACGACGTCTCCACTCTGTTGCTCCACATCCACCGTCTTGAAGATCCAGTAGTCTTTACATGCCATGGCTGCAAGACACAAGTTTGATTCTTTCCCTTGTTCATTGCCAATGCACTCTCCATTGATTCAGAAGCGTGCATTCGGAAGAGTGGAGAGCAGAATGTAGTATGTGGTGTGATAAAGAAGCTTTGCTCTGATTCAGTTAAATGGTACGAATAACACTCACGAGATAGAGCTTTGAAAGATGTGTCGTCTTCTTTGTTCGTAGCCAGCCAAGTGAGCGGTGTATCCAAGGGGTGGGAAGGCCCTCGTTTTCATGTTCTGATAGAGAATTGCTAAGAGAGTTAACAACCTTGTAAATATTTTAAAATTTCATTTAACCTTAAGTGCTTCACGAAAACTGTGCCTCCTCTCCCCAATCCAACACACCACACCGCCAGACATAGAGGCTAGCGCCGCTCTACCAGCTTTGCGCGGATGACTGCGATTTTGGGCGGCATAAACATGCATGAGGCAAGACATGAAATGCATGGCCAATACGGCATGGCAAGACCGGAATGATGAGAGCAATATAAGCATGAGAGCATGATAAGCATAGCACAAATAGCATGAGGCAATGACATGAATTGCATAGGCAAAATAGCAGCAAGATCATGAATATGCATCGGAGGAGGGGTGACATGAAATGTGATTTCGTTTTTTTAGGTTAAATCTTTTAACATGTACTCAGTGGATGTCCCGGTTATGGAGAGGCCTAGTGCGGTTAGACCACCAAGGTTCAGTCATCGGCCAGCCCCATCAAACACTTACCCATCCTGCTTATAATATTGTTCACACAAACGTTTTCTGGGGGAAACCCTTCACAAGCTGCGTTGGCAGCCCAGCAGTTAAAGAGTTTTTGAGACAATCCGGGAATTTTCTCCAAACAACACACATCTGGATTGTTACAGATAGTACACGCTTAAACGTTTGGCGTGTTAAACGAACGCCATCTGGTTCCAAACGCACAATGGAAAATTTACTGCTGGATTACAGGATCGGATTTCTACTTGATGATTTGTAGTCAGGAGATATCCGTTACGACATCTTCACAACCTTAGAGTGTCATCTGAAGAAGTTGAAGATGTGGGATTGTGATTACGATGTGACATAATGCGTTTTTCTCGCTGCTGAATCACATTCCTCTGGCACAATTACCGTGAACTGATCACAGTGCACCGGATGAGAAGTCATGGCGATCATGAGGCACCTGCTCACAAGAAAATGTCAAAGAACTGAAGTCCTTCTAGGGCTCTGATAGCTCCCGAGTAATGTTTTTTTTGCGCGATTTAGCATCTCTCTGAGCCCTCTATATCGCTACTGTGGAAGAGTGAATGTGAAAGGAGGGATCAAAAAGGAGCATTCCTAACAGCAAAGTATTTTTGTTCTTCAAAACCAAAACGCGCTGTCGTCAAGAGGCAGAGAAACCGTGGCAGTATAAACTCGGCTTCTCTTTGCTTCTTGATGACACGAGTCTTGGTTCTCGTAAGAACTGAACATCGCACATTTGCCAATTATCGATCTACTCGTACAAGAGGTTGATTTACAGACAATTAGGAACTTACTTATTGGCACATCTGGGCAACCTGACCCTCTTCCCACTTTCGTCTGCGACAAGGTTCGCCGAAGTTGAACAAGAAAATGGCAGAAACAAGGTTATCAGTAATCTCCCTTTCTGCGGGTTTCGTTCCAACCCTCCCGCGGTAATGAAAATCCGCGGGTGAAGGGGGACGCCTCCATCAAACACATTGTACCATTTTAATCTCAATTAATAACACAGAAGAAACATTGATCTAAAATGCTTTACTGTAAACTCGAGTTAACGTTGCAAACATTTTGTGAGGGCAGTTGTGGCTTTGTTCTCTGGGGTGAGGGAGTTTTTAGTTTCATTGCGCCATCAATACCGTTCTTGATGCAACGCCCGAACCATGAGGGATCCCATGCTTCAGCCATCCCCTTGCAATTCTTTGGCCGTGTACGCCATTGTTCTAGATGTTCAGTGAGAGGCCTTCGTCTTCGTTGCTCCTGCGATGGATCAGAATTTTCCTCTTCCTCTCGCATGACAGACTTCTAAGCTTCAGCCAATCCTCGTTCCGTTAAATGGTCAGAGTTGGTTCGATGAGGTCATTTCACTTCTGTCGTGCGTATGAGTCGAATCCTTCTCCTCCTAGACATCTTCGCAGTGACCGCACTTATCGTTTGCCGCATGGTGAATTTCGTCTGGAGACAAAGGCCTTTATTCGTGGACGCATTCTGCCACAGCTCTCTTCCAAACAGGCGTTAGGTTTCTTTTTCATTTCTTGTAGCCTTCTGATTATTTGAGACACGTTGCTATCGGATTTGTTTACAGGAAATTTACAACAAAGAATCCCAAACAGTGGGGCCTTCGGCATCATACCTGGTCGAACACCACACACCCATCCAACAAGATCTAGGAAAAATACAAAAATATTCTTCATGATGAATTTAAGAATGTTTTTGGGGTTTTTGTAGTTTTATTTTTTTTCTTCCCTTCGGCGGAGGGGGCATGCGCTTGGTTTAAAAAACACCACTCAAGCACATCCCCCCTTACAACCACCAGACAGCAACTTCCGAACAATCACCCTCATATACTCCAACTCACATAAGTCTTTCACATCCCATACTCTCTATCTCCATAACTTCCAGGTATATTATGTAATTCTAATTTAAACATTTCTACTTTTCTGCTGCTACTACCTTTCCAGGGAGACCATCCATGTATTAACTCCGTGTTCCGGGTTTGAGCGTCGACAATGGTCTCCTTAGGTTTCTCATGCTGACATCTCAAAGTTAGTTTCCGTCTCGTTACCTGTCCCGTTTAACTTTATTTTCTCACTTACATGTACTGTGTGTTCCATTCAGGTTTTGTTTCAAAATTCATGCTATTTTTGTGAGATTTTGTCTCCGTGTCTTACTGTGTGCTGAGGCCTACCCTTGAGGCTTGAGGCCCTACGGGTTCCCTCGTGTTACGATTGGTGTTTTGTTTTTTCTCCCATAAACTTCATTGCTATCTTCCCACTTTCTAAACGTCTCCATCCTCCCAACTAATCACTCTAATTTTTATCTTAAATAAAAAAAAAACGCTCCTTCTCCTACTCATCACGACTCTTGATTCTTTTTCTTCTTCTTCTTCATCTCTCTCTTTCTTTCTTCTTCGTTCCTCGATTTTTTTCGACAAACACTTCATGACTATCGTTGAAAACTCTCAAACATTAATATATAATAATAAAAACGATCTTTTAATGCTTTTCTCTCTTCATCGTATACTCCTTCCGTATCATAATGGACTGCTCTTCTGCTATTTACAACAGACTGCTCTCAATTCGACCTTTCCCTTATACCTTGCCTAAAAATCCAAACTGTTACAGCGTTTCCTCTCCAGTCTCTGAATTCGCTTTCTATTGCATCCATCAAGGATTGTTGTTAATCCGCATCTCTGACTAAAACTTTTATAACCCCAGTTATGCTGCTATGAATTTCGCTTCCATCAACCATTCTTTTTTTCAACTTCAGTGCAACTTACCCCTCTCACCCTTCACTCTCAAGCAAAACCATCCACTCTTCTCCCTCAAGCCTCCCTTACTCTCTCCAAAATCCCCTCACCTTCTCCCACCATTCTCCCCCTCACTCTCCTTTCAAAGTTGTCCCCCTCTCGTCCACAAAGCTGCCCCTTCCACTCCTCTCACCTCCATCTCTTCACTCACCTCCTCAATTCCTCAACTTCCTTCTTCCCCTCTCTTGTCCCCCCTCTCCCCCGGCACCAACAGAGCCTTTTCTCCTCCTCATCCGGCCCCTCCCCTAGCTATTCTCAATCCCCACAACCTTTTAACAACCTCCTTATCCCCTCGTCCCTTTCCTACCTCACCCTCCCCTCCCCCCACCCCTTCCACCCAAAGCTCCTCCCCTCCCTCGTCATTATAATGTGTGAGCCCTTCAAATATCCGGGGCCTTCGCTCACATTCGCATCTTTCCATACAGGTTCATGACAACCACAATCTTGCCTAACAGAACTTTCCTCCCCAAGACGTGTCTGACTCCCAAAGTATCTCTCCCTGTTACTCCTCTCCGGTATGACAGACTTGCAGCCTCGTTCCTGAGGGAGGAGTTGCTCTCTTCATCAAAGACTCCATTCCGTCACCCTCCTATGCAACTGCCTCACTTCCCCACACCAGAATACTCTGGCTACGTTCCCTCCACTCCCACCTACATGTATTATTATATGTACTGTACCGTCCAAACCGACAGTGATGACTCCATCCACACCTCCTATCGAAACATGGACCAACTTCTATTCTCATCCAACCTCCTCTTCCCATATGTGGTGACTTCAATTTGCATGCCATATTCGCCTAGGTGGGCCTGCTTCATTGTTGGTTGGCTCTCTCACTTGTCCATGGCACCTCAGCAAAAGCTTTCTGCTACTCATTGGGACTGACTCAATCGGTCAACTTCCCGACCGGATTTCACCATGGTACTCATCTCTTCGGATCCTGATTTTGACAGAATTTTCCCTGACAAATTTGCTGCTTTTCCTCCGTCCAATGGGTGTTTTCTGATCAACTCCTTTCAAAGTGAATCCTCTCTGGCTATTATCAGGAACACCTCACCGCACGTCGAGTCGCCTTTCATCAAGCCAAACTGGCAGGTCTCAAGCAGCATCAAACATATAAACTGGTCTCTATCCTCTTTCTCCACATTCACTCATCCTGGGAATTTCTTTCAAAGAAAACTTGCTCTCCCTCGCACAGATTTATCCCCTCTCTCTTACAGTCTGTCCTACCCTTCCTCCGCCCTTGGTTTCACTGAATTTGTGGTGAGGCAGTTTCCTGAAACAACTTCCTTTGTCAATGGAAAGCAACCAACAGGCACAATCTAGTTTTCCTTCCATAAAGCTCGAACAAGTGTGTATCTACCTAGGAGCGCCAGAAAACAAATTTTCTCATCTCAAGTCTGAACTCTTCAAAACCTCTCTCCCTCAAAATCCTGGTGCTGTGTCTAATCAAATCATATTTTGGTGTATGGTCCCCCTCCATCTCCACCTCTTACCTCAAATGGCCGCACTGCTGATATCCGCACGTGAAAAAGCTGGGAATGCCTAAACTCTGGTAGTTGCAGCTATATTTGTGTCCACTTGTCCATCACTTTCTCTACCCACCTTAACCCATCCGCACCCAACTGTCCCGGGACTCTGTGTACTTTCTCTTGACAATGTGAGAGCTTGCTGTACAAACCTCGACTCGACGCTGCACCGGTCGACTGGCATCAACCAGTGTCCTTAAGCCTTTGCTCTTTCTCTTGCATCACCTCCTCTCTGTTCTATTCACCCTTTCATTTGCTCAAGTCATCTGCCATCTGCTTGGAATATCAGCAAACATCACTGCCCGCACAAAAAAGTGCAAAAACAGATCCCTGCAACTACGACCCATCACCTTCTCTCCAATCATCAGCAAGGTGTGGAATCTCATCCTTCAGACATTAAATCCTTCCTCTTCTCCATGGCTTGATTTCTTGATCATCATTGGTTTCAGACCAGTCACTCAGACCCTGACTATGCTGCTATCTGCTCTCCCAACCATGGATGGAATTCTCCATTGCCGACAGGAAATCCGACCGGCTATCCCCTGACATTTCACGTGCTTTGACACAGTCTGGCACCTGCCCTGCTCACCAAACTCTTCCTATGGTCTCCAGGACCATCTCCACTCATGGCCCGCAGACTTCTCATCTGTCCGCATTCACCGTGTGCCCTAATGGAAGTTCTTCATTCCCTCTTCCTGAGGAATCCACCCTCTGCCGTCCATCAGTCGTCCCTCAAACCCGGCAGCAGAGCTTCATTGCTCCTGCAGATTCTGTATTAAAATCACAAATCTGCGTCCAACACGCTGAATCATGTCTTTCAATCCGGACAATCTCACACTCTCACTATGTTCTTCCGAAAGGACGTTTAGAACCCCCCATCCACTTTCTCACATCCTTGGAAGAAGTCCTTTCTTTCAAGCTTCTGGTCTCACTATTCGCCATGACCTTTCCTGGAAAGCCACATTTCCAACCTCGCCTCTTTTAGCCGTCGCCGACTGGATCCTCTGTCGTGCAAAGTCCTTCTCGGGCCCACCTGACACTTACAAACTTTTGTCCGCAGTCTGATGAGTATGCTCTCCCCTCTGGCTTGTGCCTCCTGCCTCCCACCTTTCTCCGGCTTCACGCTGTAGAACCAAGCATTTCGCGATCATTGGCATTCTGCAATGACGCTGAGTCCTTTGGCCTCTCACTCATCACAGCAGTTGTGTCGGTGTCTTCTGTCTATCTTCCATCTCCTCTCCAGCTCGCCCCCCCTGCTCTCTCTGCGATTTGTCCTCACACATTTCTGCAGGGTGCTCAATGGATCTGACAACAACCCCCCTATCGGGTTAAAAACTACCAACATCGAATCACTGCTACCTTCACTCTTTTTCCTCTTTCTCCCCGCCTTGAATTACTGCCCCTACTCTATTCTTCCCTTTCCCTCAGCCTTCAACAAGCTGTTCACCACCAACCTCTTATCTCCCATCCAAATCCTCGATTCTTTTCTACCCCCGATATCCTCCTTCAAATTTCCTGCTTCCTTCTGAACGTCTGTAATGTCATTCTATTCCCCCATGTTCCCGTCTCAGCCCTTCCCTTCCAAAACTCCTATGTCTCTGTTCCCCCACTGTCTTTGTCCTTCCCACTCCTGCCCTCTGTCTCATGCCCGCACCCTTGATGGCGTTGTGGTTCGCTCTCACACTTCCTCACAAGTATACAAAAAAAAACTCTCTCTTTATTTAAATTATTTAATGCTTTATGTTTTCAGTGAATGTTGATAAATTTACTTCGAAGGAAACACGATCTGAAACAACAACAGAAGAAGTCGAAATAATGTTGAAGAAAAAGAATCACGTGTGTAATATTAGCCCCGCCCACCAAGGTCTCTCTTTGTTGTGAGTAAAATCTCTGATAGTTGTTGTTTAATAATTATTTTATCGATTTATATAGCATTCTTCATCCTTGCATCATCGATGCCTTATCTTTACTCTTCAACGGACAATACGGCCACTAAATGACTACAGCTACTACAACCACCAGCTGGCTACCTCCCATTACTTTGACCTAACATGACGTACTACCAAACATATTAACTTGAAATCTCATTACGGTTACAATCTTACTACAACCATCGCCACAACTAACCATTTCCGGAGTTACCACCTTGAACCTAGCAGAACGTGTTCGTGATGTTTTAACTTCGATGCGGTCGGGTACTCGAGCATCAGCTTTCATCAAAGTATTTTTTTTTTTCCCCTTGTTCAATTGACGATTCTGGTAAGACTGCTTGATATCCTACCAAACCAAACAATTGGAGGCCAGGATTGTTTACCCCCCAAACCCCCACCGCGAAGACCGCCAGTACAACATCCATTCCTTCATCAAGGGAAAGCAGAGATCTTTCGTTTTTGCTGATCTTCGCCCACAAAATTCTTCCTGAGGGGGGAAAAACACGTCGAAAACCAAGTATAAATGTTCCATCGCTCCGTGGGTCGGTTACCCCGGCTTCCGAAAACTCTAACCCCTCTATTATGAGGACATCCCGGTTATCAAACCATCGTTCAGGATCCCCACCAACACCGTCCGGGTCTCTCAAAACCTGCTCAGGCCGCGCAGAACGACAAAGGACGTTAGAGCCGACCAGGCTCCCCATCTTCGGCACGTTGGACCACCACCACCGGCTCGATGACTCTATCCCAAACCGCTCGTTCTCGAATCCAGTCCCAAGGTTCTCCACCACGTATCGGGTTCATCTCGAGGGACACACACCTCGGCTCGTTCGCTCCAGCCCGTTTCCGAACTGGTCGTCCATTTTCCTGAGTGACCGTGGGCCAACAGGACGATGACGGCGACGAGTGGCGTCCCCAGTTCACCCTCCTCAATCGCCGAGAACACCTTCTTCCCGCGACGGCGGCTCGCGCGTTTCCTGCCACCGAGCTGGCGTTACTCAGAATCGTCGGGGGTTCGGCGTTACAGCCGTCCCAACATCTCCCTAAAGGTCTCACCTGTGTATTGGGGAAACAGCCTTCGCACCGAGCCGGATCTTGAGGACCGATCCTCCTGGTTTGCAGGGTCTGCGGCTCGTCACGCGTGCGCCACCTACGCGCTGCATCGCACGTAGGGCCGTTTGATCAAGCGCGCATCTCCTGTGGTCCTCTTTCATTAACAGGATCGCTGTTCCATTGCGTGAAACACTCAGGCAATGCGCCTTGGCACCCAGGAACACAAGCTCGAGCAGGCGGTCGTCGTGAGGCCGTACAAACCGTCCGCGGATTCTTCCTTCCTCTTCTTCTTTCAATGGTTTTTGTTTTTGACTGATATCTTCTCAGCCAGTTAAATCGAATCAACATAATTAACACTTAACACGAACTGCGTTTGTAATAAATTGAATTGT
>JAXMNL010001635.1:5185-17835 GCA_035128595.1 Eptatretus atami
GGTGAGCTGCCTAACAGTGCGGGCAAGGTCTTTGCTCGGAGAATTATGGATAGGTTTACGACATCTCGCTTGAGCACCAGCGTCCAGAGCAGTCAGGCTTTACACCAAAGAGGTCAACGATTGACCGCATATCCTTGTCTTCGGTTCCTCACCGAACGCAGACGAGAGTTTCGGAGGGTGCTTGCACCTTATGTTGATCTCTGTAAAGTGTTGATTCAGTGAATCGGATATCTTGGAGATGCTTGTTGTTACTGGAGTTCCTCAGGGGTGTGTACTGGCCCCACACTTTTCAGCACTTGTATGGACTGGATTCTGGGGAGGATGTCGGAGAGATCAAGCTGCGGTGCATCGTTTGGGAAGTCAAGATCTCTGACCTTGATTTCGCAGATGATGCAGTCATCTTTGCGGAGACTTTAGATATCCTTTTGGGGGCCCTCGAGGTGCTGAATGAGGAGTCGGAGCCGCTGGATTACGGGTTTCCTGGGTCAAAACTAAGATCCAGGCTTTTAATGACATCTTGGATGCTGCTATCTGTCTGTACTTGTGTTGGTGAGGATTTGAGGTCGTGGAGAGATTCACTTACCTTGGCAGTGATATTGATGTCTCTGCTGCCGTGACCCAGAGGTCAACAGACATCTGGTCGGCCGGGGAGTCATGGATTCATTGGATCATGGGGTGTGGCGTGCCGTACCTGTGCGGGAGGACGATAGTCCGATCTTCATGTCCTTGGTGCTCCAGTCTTGCTCTATGCATGTGAGACTTGGACTCTGACCAGGATCTGAGACGGAGACTTAATTCTTTGGTACAGGTCTCTTTGGAGAATCCTTGGCTATCGCTGGTCAGACTTTGTGTCCAACGAGCGGTTACTGAGAGAGACTCGGATGAGATTTGTTACCTGCATGGTCCGTGAGCGTCAGCTGCGGCTGTATGGACAGGTGACTTGTTTCTTGACGCTGATCCTGCTCACCAGATTCTCTCAGTGAGGGAGTCTCGTGAGTGGAGGAGGCCATGGGCCGACCACGTGCCTCGTGGTTGCAGCAGTTTGATCGCATCTCAAGGAGATGGGGAGCCAGGCATCTGCCTGGGGGATTGCCAGACAGAGGCCCTGGAGTCCGGCGAAAGTGGACGCAGCGTCACTCTCCTCCGCGCATGCTCCCATACCTGACCTGAAACGTAGAATGTTTCTCATTGGTTGACTGACATGATGTCATTCAGAGCAAAACTTTGCACATTGAGAACCGCGATGGTGCTTGCGATAGCCGTCAATCTACCTGAAGTCTGTATTGAGAGTAGGGCATGGCTCTGTCGAAGGTTATTTGAAAATGTGAATTTTTATTTTACTCATCAGCAAGTTGCCCGTGCCTGCACGGATTCCACACCAGGAGCGATGAAGGCGGCAAAAAGCAAATGGCGCTTCCGTCATCGAGCCGGCAAGCTTGGAGCGCAGAGTCACAGTGTTGTTCTGCTTTAATTTCGCATAAAAAGAGTCTCTTCGAATGTGAGAATGTAAAGTTAAAATTTACAAAATGTCCCAAACATCGAACACACGAGAGATATCCAGTGAGATTGAACTGCTGACTCCCACACTCAGAACGGACCTTCTTACGCATGATCGTGTCCGGCTCTTTTGTCGTTGAGGATACGAGGCAGCAAGATCACATGCTGCGTCAACGGGGTCAGCGTCGACCAGATTACACAGGGGTATCAGCTGTGGATGCACACAACGCGAATAACCTCCCTCAATCCATCAAAACCAACCCACCTTGAGATGTGATGCAAAGCAAAGGCGACGTACAGGATGGTGGGAATGGCGACCGCCATGATGTGAAAGATCCAGAATCGAACGTGTGAGAGTGGAGCGTACCGGTCGTAGCACACGTTCGTGCATCCGGCTGTACGGTGTTGCACTGAAGAATCCTTGTTCGTCATAGTAGATCGACTCGCCAGCCAAACCTGTGAGCACGACGCGAAGCACCAGGAAGGCCAGGAAAAAAGCTTCCCCAGGTAGGTCGAGTGACGTTCGATCTCCTGCAGGAACTGGTGATGTATCCCCAGGACATCCCGAAGAGTCAACGGAGGAAGAACCCTGCAAAGACCGTCCGAGGGAGCAATTTCATCCGATCTCATCATCATCATCATCATCATCATCACAATAGAAGCCAAATTCACTAATGAACTAAAGTTTAACTAATTTAAACTGCAGGTGATCATCTTGGTTCAAATTGAGGTGAAACCCAAAAAATGATCATCGTAACATTGCCGGTAACACGTCATGGGTGTTCGAGGAACGAAACGATCATCACAACAACTGCGAGCACAACAACGCCTGGTTTTAAAAGTTATTGATGATTTACCGGATGAAAACACCTTTCTCATGTTAAACAACGAAACTTTGTGTGTGTGATCAACATTGGGGGGGGGGATGCTTGAAATATCGAACGGTTTGTTTGGATTGGAGCAGATTAATGCTCCAGGGGTTGGGGACTTGGGGTAACAGGGGTCAAACGGACATTTTTTTTTTTTTTTACCATCAGGTCATTGCTGGTGGAACGTTTTACCGTCTTTCAACTTTTCTTGAGTTGGGAAACGCGGTGACTTGCGATGGGGCGTCATTAACTTGTCTCGAGTTCTCTATTGTTTCGAGAAGTATTACTATATCCTTGTGTGTGTGCTCCCCCGTGTCCAGTAACGGGTTTCATTCATCCCATAATAAATGAACCGTCAGGCTCGAGGTCCCGCTTCTTCTTCCTCAATCCGGAGACGAGGCCTTTTGAAGCGGCAAGTTTGTGATGAAACAACGGATTCGGACCAAATTTGGTGGACACGTTTTTGCATCACACGGACTCACTGATTCGATTTGGGTGAAGATCCGAATCCGGATCCGGATACAAGAATTTTTTTTTTGTGATTCTTCGTTCCAAAACTTCATGGTGCGGTCAAAACACCATATGGAGCACGACACCTCGAAACGTTGTGGACGGGATATTAGAAAAACTGGGTGGACGACGAGACGATGAGGTGACAAAACAAGCGATTCGATGTCCATTCAGGTCGGCATCCGGATCCAGCCGAGCGGTGTTTACAAACTGAAACTGTTCAGCGCTGGGGAGGGGGGGGACCCTCTACTGAGTTCCTTCTTTTTGGAATTTCACTCGGCCATGGACTAACAACAGAGGCCTGAGGCCGATGTGCCTTCACACAATGGTGGATGATTAAGTTTTCTCACCCCCCCCCTCCCTTCCTCTCTCTCCCCTCCCTCTGTCCTCCTCACCTCATTCACACCTCTCTCCACCCTTCCCTCCCACCTTCCTCTTCTCCCCTCCTCTACCCCTTCCACCTATTCTCCCCTCACTCCTCTATATACCCTCTCCCTTCTCTTCTCCTCCCTCTCCCTTCCCTTCCCTTCTCTTCTTCCCCCCTCCCTCCTCTATCTACCCCTCCCTCCTCTTCTTCCCTTCTTCCCCTCTTCTACCTCTCCCCTCCTTCCTTCACCCTCCCTCCTCTTCTTCCCCTCCCCTCCATCATCTCTCCTCCCCTCTTCCTCTTCATCCTCCCCCACTATTAATATTTCTTTCAGCGAAGCGACGGGTTATTTGCTCGTCTGTACTAATAATGTTAGGTGTTGTGTGTGTGTACGTTGTGTGTACTGTGTGTTGTACGTGAGTGTGTTGTGTGTTTGTGTGTGTGTTGTGGTGTACGTGTGTGTGTACGTGTGAGTGTGTGTGTGTTGTACGTGTTGTGTGTGTACGTGTGTGTGTAGGTGTGTGTAGGCGTGTGTGTGTGGTGTGTGTTGTATGTGAGTGTGTGTTTTTGTGTTGTGTGTAGTGTGATGTTGTGTGTGTTGTGTGTGTGTGTGACGTGTGTTGTGTTTGGTGTTGTGTGTGTGTGTGAGTGTGTGTGTGTGTGTGTACGTGTGTTGTGTTACGTGTGTGTGGTTGTGAGTGTGTTGTGTGTTTGTTGTGTGTACGTGTGTGTGTTTGGGTGTGTACGTGTGTGTGTAGTGTGTGTGTGTGTACTTGTGGTGTGTGTGTATGTGGTGTGTGTGGTGTTGTACGTGTGTGGTGTGTAGTGTGGGTGTGTGTTACGTGTGGTGTTTGTGTGTGTACGTGTTGGGTGTGTGTATGTGTGGTGTTTTGTGTGTGTGTGTGTGTGTGTGTACATCTCCTCCATAACTCCAACACCATGAAACCGATCAGCCTGCTGAACTTTTCATGCCATTAGACCTCCAAGGAGGTGTGTGAGTGAAGATTGGGTGTTTGAGTTAATTAATTTCCCTTTTGAAGATCATTAACATCCTTATTTAATTACATCCTTCATCAAGTCCTATCCCTGGTCACCGAACTCTCCCTCGCCGGGCTCTGAATTTGCTATTAATTTGGGGCTACTCACACACGCCTTGATAGAAACAGGCGCAACGGTTTCTTAACGATAAAGTTTTTGTATTTTTTAACTACACCGGGGATGATGACGATGACAGGACGAACGTGAAAACGCAGCGAAGAGAGTAAACCAACTCACCAAAAACTGCTGATCTATTCACCCACTTGACAGATCTTCGAGCGTCCGCCATTGCAACACTTCAAGATCCGGAGCTTCATTCAAAAAGAGATGAGCATCGGGTGTGACGTCACGCTGCCGTTACCGCTCGACGAGCTGATTGGCTCATTCAAATAAACTTTTGATTGGCCGAGTTTTGATTTTGAATGATTGGCTCTTCAAATGAAATTCGACGAGCTGATTGGCTCATTCAAATGAAACGTTTTGATTGGCCGAGTTTTGATTTTGAATGATTGGCTCATTCAAATGAAATTCGACGATCTGATTGGCTCATTCAAATGAACGTTTACGTCTTTCTTCTTCTTCTTCCTTAACGGATCAAAGGCGCTGTCAAATCTTCACCGAGACAGTAAGTCGACTGCACAAGGGAACCTTGGAATGGCGGAAACTTGAACAGGATCCGAGACAGCTCGATGTGAGTGTTACCTTTGAGTTTGATTAATTAATGTAGCTGTAAACTACCACCCTGGTGTTTCGCATGTCGGGTGATCCATCACCGTGTCGGGGGTTTGAGGGAGGAAATGCGTTGTGGGGTTAGTCTGTGTATCCGCGGTGTGATCTTCCCCTTCTCTACCACTTTCAACCTTCTCAGCGCCTCGAAATGGCGTGGTGAAAACATCCTCTTTATGAGCTGCACGCCATTTTAATTACCAGATTGTGTTGCTCTTTTGATATAAAATAAGAAATAAATCCAGCATCATGCGGACGATGTCTTTCAAGAACCTCGTAATCCTCAACCACCCGATCTTCATCACCGGCCCCTCTCAGATTTCTCCGCTCACCTCCACCGTACCATTTTTATTCTCATGACTCCTTTCCTTATTTAGGCCAAGTCAGGCCAAGCCAACCGGTTCGTGAAAGACTTGGGCCAAATTTTTTTGCCCGGCTAAGCCCACACGAAGGGGGGAATAATTGAGGCCGTTATAAAAGTTGTGGATAATTTCACCAAAGGGCCAAACTGAAACCAGCAGCGAAAACAAAGAAGGTTTACCGACCTTGGCTCGCGCGGGCACGACTCCATGGTGGTGCGGGGAAGCTGCATTTTCATCGCCGCAACTGATGAGAAGTCTTTTCATCCCCTTTGACCTGCAGAAGGAAATCGTTCAGGGAAGTGAGACGAGAGATAAAAAGAAATATCGAATCAGAAAAGATCGCAGAAAGGCATCACCAGGTGGACCCGAGAATGTCATTTACACCTGGCTCGTTGACAGCTGAAACACAGTGACCTTCCGCCATAACTTTTGTTCACCGTACACTGTAGACCGTCGTGCGGGACGATAACGAAGAACGAGTGCAGAATTCATGTGTTCTTGCATTTGCAGCAGGTATCACCTGGGGTCCTTTGGGACACCCTATTTCAACGATACAGTTTTCATAACAGTATTTCATCACACTGTGGTCACCTGTACAACTGCGGTCCATCTCAAATGGATGCCACTCTCCACAAATGTAACGACCGTTTGCGAATGCCAGCCTCTCTGTTAAAAACCTTTTTTTATTCCGTTTCATTACAAGTCTTCTACATTCATCTATAATTCCAGCAATTCTGTGTGTTCTCTGTGTGTCTGTGTGGTGGTGTGTGTCTGTATGTGTGTCTGTCTGTCTGGGCACGCAGTACGGCCAGCATATTACAAATGGAAAATGTTGGGATTTTTGGAACCATCGTCACCCCTCACCCAAACAAGGGTCTACTCCCTCCACTTCTCTGCCTCAATCAAGGTGACAGGATAGCTCAGAAGTAATACAGGATATCCTCTTTTAACAATCGAGTCTCGATTTAATTCTGGCTCGACTACAAACTGCCATCATGGTACCTCGGCGGTACTCGTGTATTACATCTTTGCCGAGCGTGCAGATCTTCGGCTGTTTTCTTCGGCTGATTTAATCTGGTGAAAGAGCACACGAGCAGGTACACCTTCGGTGGTAGTTGTGACACGGGTGTGTTTACAAAAGGAAGAAAAAAACCCAAAAACCTTTGTTGCAATCAACTGAAATGAACGACACCGTCGCACCTATCCATACCTGCTGTGTACGTTCTGGGGGACGAGGTGTCGCTCCAACTTTCCGCACTCTTATGTACACTCCCTGCAATGTTACGAGTGCACACCTGTACCCCACGTCTTCAATGATCACAACACTGCCAAGTATTCCTGGACTTTGTGCACAAATTTCAGAAAATTAACGTCAAAGTTAAAAAAAAAAAACTTTTCCGACACTGCAACTCTCTGCTGTCCTCAATGTGATTTGATTAGTCCGGTGGAGAAATGCTGGAGCATGTGTGCTGTGGGTACACGTCAACGGAACCAATCAGGATGTTATGAGATCAAAAAAAACCAACCAGAACTCACTGCTCGAACGAGCCACCGACACGTGACGATGTAAATGAATAAATTGAGGTTTTTGTATTCTGGAAGGTGCAATCATTAATCATCCAAATAATTCTGTCACCACAAGAGTCAGCATGGAGAAACTTGGAGACATGTCATGAGGGAGACCGTCATGAGGGACACACGTCATATGAGGGGACACTCGAGGAGGGAGACACGTCATGAGGGAACAGACTGAGGAGACCGTCATGAGGGACACACTCATGAGGGAGAACGTCGAGGAGGGAGACACGTCATGAGGGAGACACGCATGAAGGAATGAGGGAGACACGTCATGAGGAAGGAGACAGTCATGAGGGATAGGAGACATCTAGGATAGGGAGACACGTCATGAAGGATGAGGAAGAACGTCATGAAGTATGAGGGAACGTCATAGGGAGACACGTAATGAAGTATGAGGGGAGACATGTCGAGTATGAGGAAGCACGTATGAGGATGAGGAGCCGATGAGGATGAGGAAGCTCATGAGGGAATGAGGGAGACACGTCATAGGGATGAGGAGACACGTCATGAGGATTGAGGGAGACATATCATGAGTAGAGGGAGACACGTCATGAGGGATGAGGAGAGCACGTCATGAAGTATGAGGAGACCGTAATGAGGGATGAGGGAGACAAGACGTCATGAAGGATGAGGGAGATGCACGTCATGAGGGATGAGGAAGACACGTCATGAGTGGTAGGGGAGCACGTCAATGAAGGTATGGTAGGGAGACACGTCAGAATGAGGGATGAGGGAAGACACGTCATGAGGGATGAGGAGAACATGGTTGAGGGAGACAACGTCATGATGAGGGACACGTCATGAGGGAGACACGTCATGAGGGAGACACGTATGAGGAGACACGTCATGAGGGAGACACGTCATGAGGGAGACATCTATGAGGGACACACGGTCATGAGGGATACGTCGAGGAGGTGACAGCAGGAGACACTCATGAGGGAGGGGAGACACGTCATGAGGGATAGGGGACCATCATGAGATGGGAGACTACATCATGAGGGAAGGGAGACACGTATGAAGGATGAGGAGAACGTATGAGTAATGAGGGAGACAAGTGAGGAGACACGTCATGAGGATTGAGGGAGACACGTCGGGTTGTGTGTTGTTTGCTTATCAATTAAGTAAGTCAATAAATATTGTGGAGAATGAAACATGATAAAAATGGAAACATAGATGACAATGGAACATGATTACAATGGAATATGGAACAATGGAACATGGATTATAAATGGAAATGGATACAATGAAATGGATTATAGAAATACATGGATTACAATGGAATAGATGACAAATGGAACATGGATTAAAAATGGAAATGGATTACAAATGGAACATGGATTAATGGAACATGGATTACAATGGAACATGATTATAAATGGAAACATGGATTACAAATGGACAATGGATGAAATGATGGAACATGGATTTACAAATGGAACATGGATTAATTAAATTAGAAAAATGGATTACCAAATGGAAATGGATGACAATGGAACATGGAATTACAAATGGAACATGGATTACAAATGGCAAATGGATTAAATGGAATGGAACGATGGATTACAAATGGAACTCTTCTTCTTCTTTCGGCTGCTCCGTGAGGGTCGGCCAAGCGGATCATCCGTTATTATGCATAATGATTTGGCACAGGTTTTTACGCCGATTGCCTTCCTGAACGCAACCTGGTCGCCTCTTACGACACAGGGATCTGGTAGCACTATTCAACCGGGGTATACCGGCCGTAACTGTACTGTATACTTCGCCGACATCGGAAGGATGACAGGCTGAGTCACCCCTGGGTTATTAATTCAGTGGTCCAAGGGGCTTGAACTCACAGGACCTTTTGGATCCACAAGCCGCTGCCTAACACTGCGCGAAACCAGGGCTTTGGATTACAAATGGATATGGATTATCAAATGGAACATGGATATAAAATGGAAACATGGATTACAAATGCAACATGGATTATAAATGGAACATGGATTATAAATGTAGAACATGATTACAAAATGGAACATGGATTCAAATGGAAAATGGATTACAAATGGAACATGATTATAATGGAACTGAATTACAAATGGAACATGGATGACAAAATGGAACATGGATTACAAATGGAACATGGATTACAATGATGATAAATGGATTCATAGAATTAAAATGGATCAAAATGGATTTAAATGAACATGTGGACTTGGTACCAATGGAACATGGGAATATAACGGAATGGATAAACATGGATGGATTACAAAATGGAAATTGGAAACATGGAAATGATAACTAATGGTAACAATGGGCATGATTAAATTGGAGATGGATAAATGGGATGATTAAATAAATGGGAGCCATGGATTAACAAATAGAACCATGGATTAAAATATGGAAGTCAAGAACATGGTTACAAATGGAAAGATGGATTTAAATAGAACATGGAAATTAAAATGGAACTATGATATTTACAAGGGATAACATAGGATTTTAAAATTGAGATGGATTATAATTAGAACATGGGATTATAAATGATTGGAGAAAATGGATAACAAATGGGAACAATGATCGACATGGATTAAAATGAATACATGGACTAATACAAATGGAAATGGATTAACAATACTGGATACTAATGGACATGTATGAATATGACATGAATACATGATGAATTAATGGACAATGGATACAATGGAATGATTACAAAATGGATAAAATGGAATGATTAAATAGAACATGGGATTAAATGGACATGGATACGAAGGAATTGATAAATATTGAAATGGTTACAATGGATGGATTACGAATGAAATGTTAAAATGACATGTACGAAATGATGGATTAATGGCATGGATTAATGGCATGATTAAGTGAATGGGTGTAAAGCAAAAAAAATTGAGTTGTTCAAGCTATTATTCACTATGATGCTAATACGCGATTAAAATTTTTAATGGAGGTATTAGCGTGTCATATGACAGTTTAGTTTCATGAGTTTGGTTAAATTAGGGCTATAGGCAGTAGAATTAGGTATTCTGGATGTTCCGTGAGGTGAAATGGAGTGCATTTTCGAACTCTAATGGGTCGATTTACTTCTATAGAAATGACTGCAGGACATTGAATTTCACTAACCATTTGAAAGATATGACATAAAACAAGATTTATCATTACTGGGAGTTGAGTAAACTAATCCGAACTCATTTCGATATTTTCTAATCTTATAATTAATTGTATGTCCGTACTAAACTATTTCTAGAGTGAATCGGACCGACTGATTCGAAATATGCACTCCATTCACCTCGAAGTTCGAAGTGCAAGGATTCGCAATCTCGTACGAGTGCAAAAAAATAAAAGTATATACTTCAAACATGAGCCAGAACAACACAAAGGGTTCCATGTCTCCGTGGACCAATACACTTCACACGACGAGTTAATTAAATCAAGTTACTCCTGTCTTTGTTTGTCATGAATTGCGCACTCCTACCTACGGGAAAATAAGGCCGATCGATCCCTATCGAAACCGGCAGCAAAGGTTTCGCGAGATTCACAGTCTGCGGAGGTCTCACAGTATCGGGAGATGTTCACAGTATCGCGAGATTCGTCTGCGATATTTTTCTCATTTCGTGTATTTTCTTCTGCTGCCGCAGCGGGTTGTTGCGTGAAGCGTTTCGTCTCGGTAAGTGGACGGATGTTTTTGATTTTTGGGTTTGTTTGACTCGAAGTCAAGACGGTGATCTCTCTCTCTCTCTTCTCCTTCATCAAGCCGAGATTAAGCGCAACGGGCCCTAGCCGGACACAGATCAAGGCCGGTACTAGAGGAAGTCCTCACAACTCCTTCACCTGTAAACGGAAGTCGTGGCTGCAGGGGAGTACAGCGTGACGGGTAACGACGTGTAACCGGAGTTTTACCCGAACGACACATCGGTACCTCACCTTGCACACGACCTGTCTGTATGTCGGTTACAATGGTATTGTCAGGTATGGGCTTGCGTGATGCTCGTGTTGTGTTTCCAACGATCGAACCGACGCATCGGATAAGGCCGGTGAACGCTTTCTGGAAGTTACTACGCTGTCCTGCGTGATGTACAATACATGATCTGTTAATCGTCTGCTCTGCGCACTCGTTCTTGCACTACCTGCTCTGTCTTGCTCTACCTGCTGTCGGAGTCGCCGTGATTGGACTCGAGCTTGGGAGGGGCCGACGACGCCCCATCATATGGGTCACGGCTAGTTTTTTCGACGAGATGCAAACATAGTCGCGAGGAGTGGCGGTGCTTCTGCGTGACGCAAACAATAGTTATAGGAACCGACGTTGCTCTAAACCCGTAGGATTTTCCCGCGCCTTCTATTTTGTGACCGTCGTTCGTTGGCGCCGCACGTTTTGAGGTCGTGGTTTGCGAGTTACTTTGGTCTTCACACGCAACTGTCCCGAGAGTGATCATCACTAGAGACCAAAGTTTGGATTATCTCCCTTTGATCATCGTTTATACAAAGATTGTAATATTAAAAACCTAATAAAGTTGATGCATTGCAGCAAAGCTGAAACGGTTCTCTTTGGGTTGGGAGTGACATGGTTTGTTTAAACGTTGCATTGACCTGCGTTTATCATAAAGAGACTGAAGCCTGGATGCCACCTCGGTGGTATATAGTTTGAGTGATTCTTGATGGGGAGGTTGGTGGTTAACCTGGTTGAACGTCCATTAAATTAAAAAATGGTACGTGCTGCTTCTTGCTTTATGCTCAGCAATTTTTTAAATCAGTAAAACAAGGACAATGTTTCCAGAGCGGTCCTAAAGGTATTTGTCCTTACAAAGAAGAGGAATAGGAAGAAGAAGTAGATGAAGAAAAAAACAAACAAATAAAAACAACAAGCTTCGATATTTCGTCCCGTGCTTGGATTGAGCAATACGACACCGTCATGGACGATTGTCGTTAATTGATGATGAAAATAGCGGTATTTAGCCCTACCCCCTCCCTCCTCTTCCTTCTCCACCCCTCCCTCCTCTTCTTCCCCCTCCCCTCCATCATCTCTCCCTCCCCTCTTCCTCTTCCATCCTCCCCCACTATTAATATTTCTTTCAGCGAAGCGACGGGTTGTATTTGCTCGTCTGTACTAATAAATGTTAGTGTGTGTGTGTGTACGTGTGTGTGTGTACGTGTGTGTGTGTGTACGTGTGTGTGTGTACGTGAGTGTGTGTGTTTTGTGTGTGTGTGTAGGTGTGTGTACGTGTGTGTGTACGTGTGTGTGTACTGTGTGTGTACGTGTGTGTGTAGGTGTGTACGTTGTGTGTGTGTGTACGTGTGTGTGGTGGTACGTGTGTGTACGTGTGAGTGTGTTTGTGTGTGTGTAGCGTGGGTGAGTGTGTGTGTTTGTGTGTGTGTGTACGTGTGTGTGTGTGTTGTGTGTGTACGTGTGAGTGTGTGTGTGTAGTGTGTGTAGTGTGTGTGTACGTGTGTGTGTGTACGTGTGGTGTGTGTACTTGTGAGTGTGTGTTGTGTTTGGTGTGTACGTGTGTGTGTGTGTACGTGTGAGTGTGTAGTGTGTGTGTGTGTACTGTGTGTGTGTACGTGGTGGTGTGTAGTGTGTGGTGTGTGTGTACGTGGTGTGGTGTGTAGTCTGTGGGTGTTTGTGTGTGTGTGTGTGTACGTGTGGTGTTTGTGTGTGTGTACGTGTGGTGTGGTGTGTAGTGTGTGGGTGTTTGTGTGTGTGTGTGTGTG
>JAXMNL010001636.1:0-17834 GCA_035128595.1 Eptatretus atami
AAACAGGTAACACCAGGAACCCCAGCTGTATTTAATAAAAACAGCTGTGAAAACAGGTAACATCAGGAACCCCAACAGTGTATAATTAAATAAACAGGATTAAAAGGCGCTAACACCAGGAACCCCAGCCGTATTTAATTAATAAACAGGTTATTAAAAAACAGGAACACCATGTGAACCCAGCTCGTAATTTAATTAAATAAACAGGATTAAAACTGATAACACCAGGAAACCAGCTCGCGTTATTAATTAATTAACAGGCGATTAAACATGTAACATCAGGAACCCCAGCTCGTGTATAATTACATAAACAGATTAAAGGAAAACACCAGGTATCCCAGCTCGTATTTAATTACATAAACAGGAATTTAAAACAGGTAACACCCAGGAAACCCAGCTCGTATGTTAATTAATAAACAGGATAAAACTATGAACACAGGAAACCAGCTTCGCGTATAATTAATACAGGAGAATAAAAAGATAAGATTATTAATACAGTAACATCCAGGAACCCCAGCTCGGTAAATTAAAATAAAAAAACAGGATTAAAATGGGTAACACCAGGTATCCCCAGCTCGTATTTAATTAATAAACAGGATTAAAACTGTGATTACACCAGGAAACCAGAGCTCGCGTATAATTAATTAACAGGATTAATACAGGGTAAACACCTAGAGGGGAACCCCAGCCTCAGTGTAATAATTGATATAAACAGGGAAATTAATTACAGGTTTAAAATAAAAACACCAAGAAACCCCACTCGTGTATAATTAATAAACAGGATTAATACAGGTAAACACCAGGAACCCCAAGCCGTGTTAAATTAATAAACGAGGATTAATACAGGTAACACCAGGAACCCCAGCTCGTGTATAATTAATAAACAGGATTAACAGAGTAACATCAGGAACCCCAGCTCGGAAATTAATAAACAGGATTTAAAATGGGTAACACCAGTATCCCAGCTCGTATTTAATAATAAACAGGGTAACAGGTAACACCAGGTACCCCAGCTCCGTGTATAATTAATATAACACCAGGATTTAAAACCAGGTAACACAGGAACCCCAGCTCGTGTATAATTAATAAACAGGATTAAAATGGGTCACACCAGTACCCCAGCTCGTTGTATAATAATAACAGATTCAAAAAAACAGAACATCAGGAACCCCAGCTCGTTGTATAATTAAAAAAACAGCATTAAAAAGTAACACAGGTACCCCAGCCTCGTGTATAATAATAACAGGATTAAAACAGGTAACACCAGGCAAACCCCACTCGTGTAAATTAATAAACAGGATTAAATCAGGTTAACACCAGGAACCCCCAGCTCGTGTATAATTAAATAAACAGCGATTTAAAAATGGGTCCACACCAGTACCCCCAGCTCGTGTAGTAATAATAAACAGATTAAAAACAGGTAACATCAGGAACCCCAGCTCGTTATAATTAATAAGACAGGATTTAAAACAGGTAACACCAGGTACCCCAGCTCGCTGTATAATTAATTAACAGGATTAAAACAGGTAACACCAGAACCCCAGCTCGTATTAAATGAATAAACAGATTAAAACAGTAACACCAGAAACCCCAGCTCTATTTCAATTAAAAACAGCGATTAAAACAGTAACATCAGAAAAAAAACCCCCCCCCCAAGCTCGTGTAAATAATAAGACAGGATTAAAACAGGTGAACACCAGGAACCCCAGCTCGTGTGTGTAATTAATAACAGGATTAAAAACAGGAACATCAGGAACCCCAGCTCGGTTATAATTAATAGACAGGATTAAAACAGTAACACCAGTAACCCCCAGCTCCCGGTGTAATTAATAGACAGGATTAAAAACAGCTAACACCAGTACCCCAAGCTCGTGTTATAATAATAAACAGGACTAAAACAGTAACATCAGGGAACCCCAGTCGTGCTTTAATTAATAGACAGGATTAAAACAGGTAACACCAGAACCCCAGCTCGTGTGCTAATTAATAGACAGGATTAAAACAGTAACACCAGGTACCCAAGCTCGTGTTATAATATAAACAGCGGACCTAAAAACAGAACTCAGAACCCCCAGCTCGTGTTTAATTAATAACAATAAAACAGTAACAACCAGAACCCAAGCTCGGTTAATATAATAGACAGGATAAAACAGTAACACCAGAACCCCAGCTCGTTTAATTAATAGACAGGATTAAAACAGGTAACACCCAGACCCCAAGTCGGTTTAATTAATAGACAGATAAACAGTAACACCCAGTACCACAAGCCGTATAATTAATAAACAGTTAAAACATTAACACCAAGAACCCCAGCTCGTATTTAATTAATAAACAGATTAAAACAGGTAACACCAGGAACCCCACTCGTATTTAATTAAAAACAGGTTAAAACAGTTAACATCTAGAACCCCAGCTCGTGTTAATAATAACGTAAAACAGGATTAAAAGGAACACCAGGAACCCCCAGCCTCGTATTTTATTAATAAACAGGGTTAAAACAGTAACACCAGGAAACCCCAGGCCGTATTTTAATTAATAAACAGGAGAAAACTGATAACACCAGCGAAACCCAGCTCGCGTATAATTAATTAACAGGATAATACAGGTAACATCCCAACCCCCAGCTCGTGATAATTAATAAACAGATAAATGGTAACACCAGGGTATCCCAGCTCGTATTTAATTAAATAAACAGGATTAAAACAGGTAACACCAGAAACCCAGCTGCGTATTAATTAAATAAACAGGATTAAAAACTGATAACCACAGGAAACCAGCTCGCGTATAATAATTAACAGTATTTAAATACAAGGTAACATCAGGAACCCAGCTCGGTATAATTAATAAACAGATTAAAATGAACACCAGGTATCCCAGCTCGTATTTTAATTAAATAAACAGGATTAAAACTGATTAACACCAGCAAAAACCAGCTCCGTATAAATTAATAAACAGGATAATACAGGTAATCACCAGGAAAACCCCAGCTCGGTATAATTAATAAACAGATTAATACAGTAAACACCAAGCAACCCCAGCTCGTTATAATGTAATAAACAGGATAATACAGTAACACCAGGAACCCCAAGCTCGTTATAATTAAGTAACAGATTATACAGAACCACCAGAACCCCAGCTCGTGTATATAATTAATAAACAAGCATCTAATACAGTAATCAGGAACCCCATGCTCGTGATAATTAAAAACAGGATTAAAATGTAACACCAAGGTATCCCAGCTCGTATTTAATTAATAAACAGGGTTTTAAAACAGTAACATCAGGAACCCCAGCTCAGCTGTATAATTAATAAACCAGCATTAAAGGTAACACCAGAACCCCAGCTCGCTATTTAATTTTAATAAACAGGGTTAAAACAGTAACATTCAAGTACCCAGCTCGTGTATAATAATAAACAGATTAAACGGGTAACACCAGAAACCCAGCCGCTATAATAATTAACAGATAAAACTATAACACCAGGAAACCCAAGCTCGCGTATAATTAATAACAGGAGTTTAAACAGTCACACCAGGAACCCCAGCTCGTGTGTAATTAATAAACAGGATTAAAAGATGGGTAACACCAGTATCCCACTCGATTTAATTAAAAACGGATCTAAAACAGGTCAACATCAGAAAGCATCCAGCTCGTGATTAATTAATAAAACAGGATTAAAACAGGTAACACCAGGTACTCCCAGCTCGTATTTAATTAATAAACAGGATTAAAACAGTAACACCAGGAACCCCAGCTCTTGTGTGTAATGTAAAATAAACAAGGATTAAAACAGGTAACACCAGGCTATCCCAGCTCGTATTTAAATTAATAAACAGGATTAAAACAGGTAACACCAGCAACCCCAGCTCGTTTAATAATAAACAGAATTAAAACAGGTAACACAGAACCACGCTCGTGATAATTAATAGAACAGGATTAAAAACAAAGTTAACACCAGGACCCAGCTCGTGTATAATTAATAGACAGGATTAAAACAGTAACACCAGGAACCCCAGCTCTATGTGCTAATTAATGACAGGATTAAAACAGGTAACACCAGTTACCCAAGCTTCGTGTATAATTAATAAACAGGTTAAACAGGTAACAACCAGGAACCCCAGCCTCTGTATTTAATTAAGTTAAACAGGATTAAAACAGTAACATCCCCAGGAACCCCAGCTTCGTGTATAATTAATAGGATTAAAACAGTAACACCAGTACCCGTAGCTCTATTTAATTAAAACAGGATTAAACAGTACACCAGGACCCCAGCTCGTATTTAATAGATAAACATGGATTAAAACAGGTAAACACCAGTACCCCAGCTCGTGTATAATTAATAAACAGTGATTAAAACAGGTCACACCAGGTACCCCAGGCTCGCTGTATAATTAATAAACAGGATTAGAAACAGGTAACATCAGGAACCCAGCTCGTGTATAATTAATAAACAGGATTAAAACACGAACACCAGGAAACCCAGCTCGTATTTAATTAATAAACAGGATGTAAAACAGTGGAACACCATGACCCCAGCCTCGTATTAATTAAATAGACAGGATTAAAAACAGGTAACACCAGGTACCCCAGCTCGTCTAAATAATAAACAGGATTAAAACAGAGTAACACCAGGAACACCCAGCTCGTATTTAATTAATAAAATCAGGATAAAACAGGTAACACCAGGGTACCCAACCTGTTATAATTAATAAACAGGATTAAACAGGTAACACCAGAACCCCACTCGTAGTTAATAATAAAACGGATTTAGAACGGGAACACCAGGACCCCCAGCTCATTTAATTAAATTAACAGGATTAGAAACAGGTAACACCAGGAACCCCAGCTCTGTATTAATTAATAAACAGGATTAAACAGTAACACCAGTATCCCAGCTCGTGATAATTAATAAACAGGATAGAAACAGTAAATCCAGGTACCCCAGCTCGTATTATTAATTAAACAGGATTAGAACAGGTAAACACCAGGAACCCCAGCTCGTATTTAATTAATAAACAGGATTAAAACAGGTACACCAGGTACCCCAGCTCTGTGATAATTAATAAACAGGATTAAAAAGGTAACACAGACCCCAGCTCGTGTATAATAAAAACAGATTAAACAGTAACACCAGGTACCCCAGCTCTTTTAATAATAAACAGGATTAAACAGCTAACACAGGATACCCCAGCTCGATTATTTAATTAATAACAGGATTAGAACAGGTAACACCAGGAACCCCAGCTCATGTATAATTAATAAAACAGGATTAAAACAGGTAACACCAGTACCCCAGCTCGTATTAATTAATTAACAGGATAAACAGGTAACACCAGGATACCCCAGCTCGTTTTAATTATAAACAGATATAAACAGTAACACCAGGTACCCCAGCTCGTATAAATAATAAACAGATAGAACAGGTAACACCAGGTACCCAGCTCGTATGATATTAATAAACAGGATAACAGGTAATCACCAGGTACCCCAGCTCGTATTATAATAAACAGGATTAGAACAGGTAACACCAGGAACCCCAGCTCGTATGTTAATTAATAAACAGGATTAAAACAGTAACACCAGTAACCCAGCTCGTATTTAATTAATAAACAGGATTAAAACAGAACACCAGTACCCAGCTCATATATTAATAAACAGGATTAAAAACAGGTAACACCAGGAACCCCAGCTCGATTTAAATGAATAAAACAGGATTAAAACAGTAACACCAGGTACCCCACCCTCGTATTTAATTAATAAACAGGATTAAAAACAGGTAACACCAGGACCCCAGCTCGTATTTAATATAAACAGGATTAGAACAGTAAACCAGGTACCCCAGCTCGCGTATTAATTAATAACAGGATTAGAACAGTACACCAGACCCCACTCGTGTATAATTTAATAAACAGGATTAAAACAGGTAACACCAGGACCCCAGCCATGTATAATTAATAAACAGGATTAAAACAGGTAACACCAGGTACCCCAGCTCGTATTAATTAATAAACAGGATTAAACAGGTAACACCAGGAACCCCAGCTCGTATTTAATAATAAACACGGATTAAACAGGTAACACCATACCCCAGCTCGTATTAATTAATAAACAGGATTAAACAGTAAACCAGGAACCCAGCTCGTATTAATTAATAAACAGGATTAAAACAGGTAACACAGGACCCCAGCTCGTATTTAAATAATAACAGATTAACAGGTACACCAGGAACCCCAGCTCCGTATTAATAATAAACGATATAAACAGGTAACACCAGGTACCCCAGCTCGTATTTAATTATAAACAGGATTAGAACAGGTACACCAGGTACCCAGCTCGTATTTAAATTAATAACAGGATAGAACAGGTAACACCAGAAACCCAGCTCGTATTTAATTAATAAACAGGATTAAACAGGTAACACCAGGACCCCAGCTCGTATTTTAATTAATAAACAGGATTAAACAGGTAACACCAGGTACCCCAGCTCGTATTTAATTAATAACAGGATTATAGAACAGTAACACCAGACCCCAGCTCTGTATAATTAAAAACAGATTAAAACAGGTAACACCAGGTACCCCAGCTCGTATTTAATTAAATAAACAGGATTAAACAGGTAACACCAGGAACCCCAGCTCGTATTTAATTAATAACAGGATTAAACAGGTAAACAGACCCCAGCTCGTGTTAATAATAAACAGATTAAAACAGTAACACCAGGTACCCCAGCTCGTATTTAATTAATAAACAGGATTAAACAGGTAACACCAGGAACCCCAGCTCGTATTTAATAATAAACAGGATTAAACAGGTAACACCAGGACCCCAGCTCGTATATAATAATAAACAGGATTAGAACAGGTAAACACCAGGTACCCCAGCTCGATATATTAATAAACAGGATTAGAAACGTAACACCAGGTACCGCCAGCTCGTATTTAATTAATAAAAACAGGATAAAACAGGTAACACCAGTACCGCAGCTCGTATTAATTAAAAACAGGATTAAACAGGTAACACCAGTACCCAGCTCGTATTTAATTAATAAACAGGATTAAAACAGGTAACACCAGTACCCAGCTCGTATTAATTAATAAACAGGATTAAAAACAGGTAACACCAGGATACCCAGCTCGATTAAATAATAAACAGGATTAAAACAGGTAACACCAGGAACCCCAATCGTATTTAATTAATAAACGATTAAAACAGGTAACACCAGTACCCCAGCTCGTATTAATTCATAAACAGGATAGAACAGGTAACACCAGTACCCCAGCTCGTATTTAATTAATAAACAGGATATAAACAGGTAACACCAGGTACCCAGCTCGTAGTATAATAATAAACAGGATTAACAGGAACACCAGGACCCCAGCTCGTATATATTAATAAACAGATAACAGGTAACACAGAACCCAGCTTCGTATTAATATAAACAGGATTAAAACAGGTAACACCAGGTACCCCAGCTCGTATTTAATTAATAAACAGGATTAGAACAGTAACACCAGGAACCCCAGCTCGTATTTAATTAATAAACAGGATTAAAACAGGTAACACCAGGTGCCCCAGCTCGTTTTAATAATAAACAGATAAAACAGGTAACACCAGGTACCCCAGCTCCATGTAATTAATAAACAGGATTAAAACAGGTAACACCAGGTACCCCAGCTCTATTTAATTAATAAAACAAGATTAAAAACGTAACACCAGGTACCCCAGCTCGTGTAATTAAATAAACAGGATTAAACAGGTAACACCAGGTACCCCAGCTCGTGTATAATTAATAAACGGATTAAAAACAGGTAACACCAGGTACCCCAGCTCGTATTTAATTAATAAACAGGATTAAAACAGTAACACCAGGACCCCAGCTCGTAATTTAATAAACAGGATTAAAAGGTAACACCAGGAACCAGCTCGTATTTAATAATAAACAGGATTAAAACAGGTAACACCAGCGCACCAGCTCGTTATTTAATTAATAAACAGGAAAAACACGTAACACCAGGTACCCCCAGCTCGTATTTAATTAAAAACAGATTAAAACAGGTAACACCAGGAACCCCAGCTCGTATTTAATTAATAAACAGATTAAGACAGGTAACACAGGTACCCCAGCTCGTATTTAATTAATAACAGGATTAAAACAGGTAACACCAGGACCCAGCTCGTGTATAATTAATAAACAGGATTAAAAACAGGTAACACACAGGACCCCAGCTCGTATTTAATTAATAAACAGGATTAAAACAGGTAAACACAGGTAACCCAGCTCGTATTAATTAATAACAGGATTAAACAGGTAACACCAGTAACCCCAGCTCGTTATAATTAATAAACAGGATTAAAACAGGTAAACACCAGTACCCCAGCTCGTATTTAATTATATTAACAGGATATAACAGGAACACCAGTACCCCAGCTCGTATATAATTAATAACAGGATTAAACAGGTAACACCAGTACCCCAGCCTATATATTAATAAACAGGATTAGACAACAGGTAACACCAGGTAACCGCAGCTCTATTTAATTAATAAAACAGGATTAAAACAGGTAACACCAGGAACCCCAGCTCGTATTTAATTAATAAACAACAGGATGAAAACAGGTAACACCAGGTACCAGCTCGTATTTAATTAATAAACAGATTAAAACACGTAACACCAGTACCCAGCTCATATTAAATAATAAACAGGATTAAAACATGAACACCAGGACCCAGCTCGATTTAAATTAATAAAACAGATGAAACAGTACACCAGGTACCCCAGCTGTATTAATTAATAAAACAGATTAAACAGGTAACACAGGTACCCCAGCTCGTATAATTAATTAACAGATAAACAGGTAACACCAGGAACCCCGCTTCGTATTAAAATAAAACCAGATTAAACAGGTAACACCACGTACCCAGCTCGTTATATAAGTTAATACAACAGGATAAGAACAGGTAACACCAGGTACCCAGCTCGTTATATAATTAATAAACAGATTAACAACAGGTAACACCAGTACACCCACTCGTATATACTTTTAATAAAACAGGATTAACAAGTAACACCAGGTACCGCAGCTCGATTAATAATAAACAGGACTTAGAACACGGTAACACCCAAACCCAGCTCTTGTTAATTAATAAACAGGATTAAACAGGTAACACCAGACCCAGCTCGTATTAATTAATAAACAGGATTAACAACAGTAACACCAGGATCCCAGCATATTAATTAATAACAGGATTAAAAACAGGTAACACAGGAAACCCCAGCTCGTATTTAATAATAAACAGGATAAAAACAGGTAACACCAGGCTACCCCAGATCGTATTTAATAATAAACGGTATAAAACAGGTAACACCAGGTACCCCAGCTCGTATTAATTTATAAACAGGATTAAAACAGTAACACCAGTACCCCAGCTTCGTATTAATTAATAAAACAGTATTAAAACAGTAACACCAGGACCCCAGCTCGTATATATTAATAACAGATTAACAAGTGCACCAGTACCAGCTCTATTAATTATAAACAGGATTAAACAGGTAACACCAGTACCCCCAGCTCGTAATTAATTAATAAACAGATTAAACAGGTAACACCAGGAACCCAGCTCGTATTTAATTAATAAAACAGGATTAAAACAGGTAACACCAGGTCCCCAGCTCGTTATTTAATTAATAAACAGATAAAACAGTAACACAGGAAACCCCAGCTCGTTAATTAATAACAGGATTAAAACAGGTAACACCAGGACCCCAGCTCTATTTAATAAAAAACAATTAAAACAGGTAACACCAGGACCCCAGTCGTTTTTTAATAATAAACAGGATAAAACAGGTAACACCAGGTACCCCAGCTCGATATAATTAAAAACAGGATTAAAACAGGTAACACCAGTACCCCAGCTCGTATTAATTAATAAACAGGATTAAAACAGGTAACACCAGAGTACCCCAGCTCGTTTTAATTATAAACAGGATTAAAACGTAACACCAGGAACCTACCTTCGTATTAATTAATAAACAGGATTAAAACAGGTAACACAGGTACCAGCTCCGTATTAATAATAAACAGGATTAAAACAGGTAACACCAGGTACCCCCAGCTCGTATTTAATTAATAAAACAGGATTAAAAACAGGTAACACCAGGACCCCAGCCGTTATTAATTAAATAAACAGATTAAAACAGGTAACACCAGGTACCCCAGCTCGTATTTAATAATAATCAGGCATTAAACAGTAACACCAGGAACCCCAGCTCTTATAATTAAAAACAGGATAAAAACAGTAACACCAGTACCCCAGCTCGTATTTAATTAATTAACAGATTAAACAGGTAACCCAGGACCCCACTCGTTATAATTAATAAACAGATGTTAAAACAGTAACACCCAGTACCCCAGCTCGTATTTAATTAATAACAGCATTAAACAGGTAAACCACAGGCAACCCCAGCTCGATATAATTTATAAAACAGGCATTAAAAACAGTACACACCAGGATTACCCCAGCTCGTAATAATTAATAAACAGATGAAATAGAACACGTAACAACCAGGTACCCAGCTCTGTATTGATATAATAACAATTAAAACAGGTAAACACCATAACCGCAGCTCGTATTTAATTAATAAACAGGATTAAAACAGGTTAAACCAGACCCCAGCCTATTTAATTAATTAAACAGATTAAAAGTTAACACCAGGTACCCAGCTCATATTAATGAATAAACAGATTAAAACAGTAACACCAGGACCCAGCTCATATTTAAATTAATAAACAGATTAAAATAAATACCAGCGATCTAAATAACACCAGAAACCCAGCTCGTATTAATAATTAAACAGGATTAAAACAGTAACACCAGGTACCCCAGCATCGTATTTAATTAATAAACGGATTAAAACAGGTAACACAGAACCCCAAGCTTTCGTATATTAAACAGACACCAGACCAGTGGTAAGATTAAACAGTGTAACACACAGGTACCCCAGCTCGTATTAATTAATGAAACAGGATTAAGAACACAGTCCAACTAAACACATAACAGAAACGACCCCCACTTTCGTAATAATTAAAAACAGGATAACGCAGAACACCATGTAACCGCAAGCTCGTATAATTAATAAACAGGATTAGACAGGTAACACCAGGTACCGCAGCTCGTGAAAAAATAAATATCTTAATAAACAGGATTAAAGACAAGGTAAACACCAGACCACCAGCTCGTATTTAATTATAAACAGGATAGAACCAGGCAACACCAGAGTACCCCAGCTCGTAATACTGTTAATAAACAGGATTTAGACAAGGTAAAACACCAGGTACCCACTTGTATAATTAATTAAAACAGGATTATAAACAGGTTACAACCAGGACCGCAGCTGTGATTACAAAACAGATTAGAACAGGTAACACCAGGTAACCCCAGCTTCGTATTAATTAAAACAGGATAAACACAGGTAACACCAGCCCAGCTCGTATTTAATTAATAAACAGGATTTAAAACAGGTAACCACCAGGTAGCCCCAGCTCGCATTATAATTAATAAACAGGATTAAAACAAGGAACACCAGGAACCCAGCTCATATGTATAATTAAATGAAAAACAGGTAAAACCAGTACCCAGCTCGATATTTAATTGAAAAAACAAGGATAAACAGGTAACACCACGGACCCCCAGCTCTCTGTAAATAATAAACAGGACATTTAAAACAGTTAACACCAGAACCGCCTATTAAAAGTTAGACAGGACTACCAGCTCGTATTTTAATTAAACAGGATAAAAACAGTAACACCCAGGTAAACCCCATGCTCATTTGTAATGTAATAAACAGGATTAAAACATGGTAATCCAGATACCCCAGCCTCTATTTAATTAATAACAGGAATTAACAGGTAACACCATGACCCCAGCTTCGTGTATAATTAGATTAACAGGATTAAAACAGGTAACACCATATCCCAAGCCGTTATTAATTAATAAACAGGAGTTAAAACATGTAACACCAGTGAACCCCAGCTGTGATTCTAATTAATAAACAGAGAAAAAACAGGTAACACCAAGTACCCCAGGCTCGTGTTATAATTAATAAACAGAATAAAACGGTAACACAGGAAACCCCAACTCTATATAATTAAATAACAGCGGATTAAAACAGTAATTACCAGGAATACCCCAGCTGTGATTAATAATAAACAGATTGAAAACGGAACACCACGTACCACCTAGCTCGTGTCATAATTAGATAACAGATTAAAACAGGTACACACCAGGTACCCCAGCTCATGTGTTAATAATAAACAGGATTTAAAACAGTTCACACCAGGTACCTCAGCTCATTGTAAATTATATAAACAGATTAAAAACAGTCACACCAGGTACCCCACTTCGTATTTAATTAATAAACAGATTAAAAACAGGTAACACCAGGATACCCCTAAAAGCAAGATCAAACAGGTAAAAAACCCCGGGGTACCATCTAATTAATTAATAAACAGGATTAAAACAGGCTAACACCAAGGTAACCCCAGCTCGTTTGTAAATAATAAACAGGATTGAAACAGGTAACACCAGTGAACCCCATCTCGTATTATAATTAAGTAAAACAGGATTAAAACAGGAAACCAGGTACCCCAGCTCGTATTTAATTAATAACAATAACTAAACCAGACCCCACTGTATCATTTAAACAGAAACATAACACCAGGTTACCCCAGCTCGATATTTAATTAATAAACAGATAAACGTAAACACCAGACCCCAGCTGTAATGATAAGTAACACCAGGAACCCCAGCTCGTATATTAATTAAATAAACAGGATTAAAACAGGTCACCACCATGTACCCCAGCTCGATATTAATTAATAAACAGGATACGTAACACACCACTATAAATAAAAACACCAGAAACCCAGCTCGCGTATTTAATAATAACAGGATAAAACAGTAACACCAGGTACCCCAAGCTCTTGTATAATTAATAAACCAGGATTAAAACAGGAACACCAAGGACCCCAGCTCGTATTACAAATACAACAGGATAAAACAGTAACACCAGGTACCCAGCCGTATGTATAATAAGTAACAGGATAAAACAGGTAACACCAGGTACCCCCAGCTCGTATTTATTAATAAAACAGGATTAAAACAGGTACACCAGGATACCCCAGCTCGTAGTATAATTAATAAAACAGAATTTAAAAACAGTAAACACCAGGTACCCCAGCTCTATTTACATTAATAAACAGCATAGAAGAGAGTAACACCATGTACCCCAGCTCGTATGTATAATTAATAAACAGATTAAAACAGGTAACACCAGTACCCCAGCTCTATTAATAAATAAAACAGCATTAAACACAGGTAACAAGTACCCCAGCTCGATTTAAATGAATAACAGGGATTAAACAGGTAACACCAGGCAACCCCAGCTCGTGTATAATTAATAAACAGGATTAAAACAGGAACACCAGGTACCCCAGCTCGTATTTAATTAATTAACAGATGAACAGTAACACCAGCGCTAACCCCAATCGATTATTTAATTAATAAACAGGATTAAGACATGTAACACCAGGTACCCCAAGGGGCTTATGTAATAAATTTAGATAAACAGGTGAGAACGGACACAGTACCCCAGCTCGTATTTAATAATCAAATTAAACAGGAACACCAGTCCCAGCTCATATTAAAACGATTAGATAACACCAGGCTACCCCAACTCGTATTGTAAATTAATAAACAGAATTAGAAAACAGTCAACACCAGTACCCCAGCTCGATATTTAATAGAAAACAGGATTTAAAACAGTAACACCAGGTACCCAGCTCGTGATTTAATAATAAACAGGATTAAAACAGTAAACACCAGAAACCCAGTCTCGTATATAAGTAATAAACAGAGATTAAAACACGGTAACACCAGGTACCCAGATCTATTTAAATAATAAACGGATATAGAAGAAGTAACACCCAGTACCCAGCTCGATATATTAATCTAGATTAGAACCTAAGACTCCAGCGTAATTAAAACAGGTAACACCAGGAACCCCAGCTCGTATTAATAATAAACAGGATTAGAACAGGTAACCACCAGGTGACCCCAGCTCGTATATATAATTAAATACGAATGAAAGTAAACACCAGGACCCCAGCTCGATTATAATAATATAACAGGATTAAAACAGGGTAACACCAGGTACCCCCAAGCTCGTATTTAATAATAAACAGATTGGTAGAACATGGTACACCCAGTTACCCCAGCTCGTATTTAAATTAATAAACAGGATATAGACAGGTAACACCAGAACCCAGCCTCTGAATTTAATTAATAAACAGGAGTAAAACAGGTAACACCAGTTACCCCAGCTCAGTATTATAATTAATAAACAGGATTAAAACAGGTTAACCACCAGGACCCCTGCTCTATTTGAATTTATAAACAGATTAGAACAGGTAACACCAGAACCCCAGCTCGTATGATTAATTAATAAAACAGGATTAAAACAGTAAACTCCAGGTACCCCAGCCGTATTTAATAATAAACAGGATTAGAACAGGTAAACCACTAGTAACCCAGAGCTCATGTATAATTAGATAAACAGGACTGAGAACCAGGTAAAACCAGGTACCCCAGCTCGAATATAATTCATAAACAGGAATAAAACAGGTAACACCAGCAACCCCAGCTCGAATACAATTCATAAACAGGAATAAAACAGGTAACACCAGGTACCCCAGCTCGAATATAATTCATAAACAGGATTAAAACAGGTAACACCAGCAACCCCAGCTCGTGTATAATTAATAAACAGGATTAATACAGGTAACACCAGGTACCCCAGCTCGTGTATAATTAATAAACAGGAATTTAAATACAGGTAACACCAGGTATCCCATCGCTCGTATTTAATTATAAACGGTATAGTTTCAAAGACGTATTAATTGACTCCATAGTATTTTTAAACGGATCATTTTGTGAGTATTTGACGGAGCCGCCATTTTCCCCGTGCTATCCCTACCGATGGAGAACAACACTCCCTACCAAACTACGTTTACTAATTTACGAATGTTCGATTTCACAAGGAACAAACATGGGTGGAAACATCACTTCGTCCACATTCAGTAGTGGTGTGTTGAGAATACGAGGTGGTTGGGTGTGAATCTATAAAGAGGTTATCTATTTATTACGGTATGCGTACAAACACAAAATGAATGTTCATTCACACTAATACCAAAGAGATATAAATAAATAAGGAGGTGTACATTACTCACTATGTAAGCTCCTTTATAACAAGGGTTATCATGAATAACATTAATATATAAACACACGTCTGTTGTGCAAGGTTTCTCATGAGAACCAACTGATCAAAATGAACGTTTTAAATCCTGTTCTCATTGGGGTAAAATATTTGAAAGAGAAAGGACTGTGTTGTTCATCAACCTTGGGTCACGTGGTTTTCACTGGAAGAGGTTATTTGGAACAAAAATATATAATTATACTCGGTTGAGATATCAATGCAACGAGGAAGGGGGCGTGGCCACAGACCATTGTGATTCACAATAAGAAGTGCAACAATGGAGAACTCTTTAGACAAAGCAGTATCATTAAATCTTCAGTTCTGGAGAGCCGTGCACCAGCATGTTTTTCCCATCGCGCTGTTCGTGCTCACCATCTCGGAAGTGGAGCGTCCCGTCCATCACGCAGGTAAGTGGGATTGTGAGAAATAACAACGTATTGTACTTGGAAAGGTAAACAACACGATCGGAGTCACTTTCTTTGGAGCTTGGTAAACCCAGACTGGTATTTAATTAAAAAACAGGATTAGAACAGGTAGCCAGGTACCCCAGCTCGTATTTAATTAATAAACAGGATTAAACAGGTAACACCAGGACCCCAGCTC
Organism: Eptatretus atami; assembly: GCA_035128595.1. NCBI lineage: Eukaryota > Metazoa > Chordata > Myxini > Myxiniformes > Myxinidae > Eptatretus > Eptatretus atami. Next base: position 15,914 of record JAXMNL010001636.1, read on the forward strand.
GTATTTAATTAATAAACAGGATTAAAACAGGTACACCAGGAACCCAGCTCGTATTTTAATTATAAACAGGATTAAAACAGGTACACCAGGAACCCCAGCTCGTATATTAATTAAAACAGGTAACACCAGGAACCCCAGCTCGTATATAATTAATAAACAGGATTAAACAGGTAACACCAGGTACCCCAGCTCGTATTAATTAATAAACAGGATTAAAACAGGTAACACCAGGTACCCCAGCTCGTATATAATTAATAAACAGGATTAAAACAGTTACACCAGGTACCAGCTCGTATATAAATTAACAATCAGGTAACACCAGGAACCCCAGCTCGTATTTAATTAATAACAGGATTAAAACAGTTAAACAGGTACCCCAGCTCGTATTTAATTAATAAACAGGATTAAAACAGGTAACACCAGGTACCCCCAGCTGGTATTTAATTAATAACAGGATTAAAACAGGTAACACCAGGTACCCCAGCTCGTATTTAATTAATAAACAGGATTAAAACAGGTAACACCAGGTACCCCAGCTCTATTTAATAATAAACAGGATTAAAACAGTAACACCAGGTACCCCAGCTTCGTATTTAATTAATAAACAGGATTAAAACAGGTAACACCAGATACCCCAGCTCGTATTAATTAATAAACAGGATTAAAACAGGTAACACCAGGTACCCCAGCTCGTATTTAATATAATAAACAGGATTAAACAGGTAACACCAGGTACCCCAGCTCGTATTTAATAATAAACAGGATTAAAACAGAACACCAGGAACCCCAGCTGTGTATAATTAATAAACAGGATTAAACAGGTAACACCAGGACCCGCAGCTTCGTATTTAATTAATAAACAGGATTAAAACAGTTAACACAGGTACCCCAGCTCGTATTTAATTAATAAACAGGATTAAACAGAACACCAGGTACCCCAGCCCGTACTTTAATGAATAAACAGATTAAAACAGGTCACACCAGGTACCCCAGCTCGTATTTAATTAATGTACAGGATTAAAACAGGTAACACCAGGTATCCCAGCTCGTATTTAATTAATATACAGGATTAAAACAGGTAACACCAGGTACCCCAGCTCGTGTATTTAATTAATAAATCAGGATTAGTAAACAGGTACAACCGTGAGCGTACCACAGCTCGTATTATAATTAATAAACAGGATAAAACAGAGGTAACGACAGGACCCGAGCTCGTGTATAATTGAATAACAGGATTAAAAAGGAACACCAAGGTACCGCGCCAGGCTCGTATTTAAATTTCATAACAGGATTAAAATACAGGTAACTACTAGGTAACCCAGCTCGTGTAGTAATTAAATAAGACAGGATTAATACAGGTAACACCAGGACGGTCCAGCTCGTATTAATTATAGAAGCAGGATTAGAACAGGTAAACCAGGACCCAGCTCGTATTGTAATTAATAAACAGGATTAAAACAGGTAACACCAAGGAGCCCAGTCGTATTTAATTAATAAACAGGTATTAGATACAGGTTACACGCAGGTACCCCAGCTCTATGTTAATTTAATAAACAGGAATTAAAACAGGTAACACCAGGTACCGCCGTCGTATTTAATTAATAAACAGGATTAGAAACAGGTAACAGCCAGGATACGCGCAGCTCATATTTAAATTAATAAACAGGATTAAAATCAGGTTTTACAACGCAGGGGTACCCGCAGCTCGTATTTAATTAATAAACAGGATAAAACAGGTTCACCAGGGGTACCGCCAGGTGTATTTAATTAATAACAGGATGTAAAACAGGTACACCAGGTACCCCAGCTCGTATTTAATTAATAAACATTAAAACAGGTAACACATGGGTAACCCAGCGTCGTATTTAATTTAAATAAACTATTTAAATACAGGTAACGACTAGGAACCCGCAGCTCGATG
>JAXMNL010001637.1:1128-12210 GCA_035128595.1 Eptatretus atami
AACTATTATCTTCCTCCTCTCCGTGCATGTGCGATCGGGACGGATTCATCGCCAAAGTCCTGATAAACTCGAGGTTTGTTTCCGGATTAATGTTCAAAATATAACTTTCAACTGAAATAGAGTAGTTGTCCCTCGAACACAAACTGTTGTTTGTTGCTGACAGAGTTTAGTTTTTCTCTCCAAAAATTTTTTTTGGGGGGGGGGGTGAATCATAAAAACATGTAGAATTGCAAAAAAAAAATTTCTCTAACAATTTTTCATTTGAGGGGGGTGGGGGGTTGGAAATCCACTAAAACATATGCAGAAATGCAAATAATACTTACATAATCTCGTATTTTGTTGGGGGGGGTACATTTTGGGGGGGTTGGAATCACTTAAAACAGTACAATATGCAAAAAAAATATTTTTTGGGGCGGTAACAATTTTTGGCGGTTGGAATATCACTTAAAAACATTAGAAATCAAAAAAAAATAACAAAATTCTCATAACATTTTTTCTTTGGGGGGACCAAGTAACCAAAATTTCAATGGCATCATACTTGGACCATACCTAACCCCCCTCAGTTCGATCGAAATCCGACAAGGAGTTTCCGATATACTGTTCACAAACACAACCAACACACAACTAGAGAGAGCACTACGGAGAGTGCAAAACCTATCCGCGACAAACTGCGTCACTGCAAGTGAAACCATATCTTATTCATAAATATAGGATTTCAATGCTAAAGAGTTATACGTATTCATTTTACTCATTTTTTTTTGGGGGACATGGAGGGGGGGGGTTGGAATACACTTAAAAACATGTAGAAATGCAAAAAAAAATCGAAATTTTGTATGAAAAAAAAGTGCAAACAAAATTCAGTTCTCTCAAATTTTACATGAGCGGGGGGGTGAAAAATCAATTAACCGAGTAAACAAAAAAAAGAAAATTCTCTAAATTTTTTTGGGGGGGGTACATTTTTAGGGGGATATGAATCACTAAAACATGTAGCAATCACAAAATAAATCAAAAATCTAATTTTTTTTTCTCAACAATTTTTTGGGGGGGGACCAGTCCAAAATTTCAATGGCAATATCCTTGGACCATACCTAACCCCCCCCCACCAATTTCGTCGAAATCCGTCGCGATTTCGTAATACCTGTTACAAAACAAACAACAAACACACAAAAGACAAACAAACAAATAAAAACCATATCACGAGACCCTATCTTGCCAACAGGTGACCACGGTGACTTAAAGTCAACTGAAGGAACAAGCATGTCATCCACAGGAGCGACCTCTTGAGGAAATATCTGTCTCGAGAGATTCCGATGAGAAATCGTCAAACAGAGAAACCATAAAATATTGCGTGCCCTCATACGTCACCAAAATGACGTATAATGTTCAAAGCTTCATATATCTAGAAGCACTCAGAGGTGTTCAATTTAGGTACTACACATATGTTCTAAAACTTCAAATTTGACCTGGTCAAAATATTTGACCGTTAACGCATAACAGAAGGTCAAGGCCAATCCGCCACAAAAAATAAACACTGAGTGCCAGACCATGAACTAATTCCATAGAAGTATTGAAGATACCGGACAAAGATTACTCAAAATAAGGTTGTCGATCTACCCTGATTTGACAAAGTGACCCTTGACCTTGACGCTGACCTCAAAATTTATGCGCTGAAAAGGGGACCTCTATAGGCCGATAAATGTGAATTCAAAAATTTCACATAAACGTGCCGGCGCAGTAGAGAATGCATACGTGAGAGAGACAAAAAAAACAACACAAAAATAAAAACACATGAAAGTAAGACCAATCGCCACCAAAAATTCATCACTGACGCCAGACCATGAAACATATCCCAGAAGTTGAAAGACGATCCATCAAAATTACTCAAAAAAATAAGGGTTTTTGTCGATTACCCTAATTTCGACAAAGTGCACCTTTGACTTTGACTGACTTCAAAATTTATGCGCTGAAAGGGACCTCTCCACTAGGCCCCTGATAGCGAGTTTACAAAATTTCATGAAAACTGTTGCTCTGCAAGAATTTTTTTCGTGAATTCAGAACAAAAAAATAATAATAAAATAAAAATAACATACAGCTGACTAACATATCTTCAAAAACTTCGTTTGGCAAATAACAAACTAAACAAAACAGAAAGGTGAAACACAAGTAACCTCCCACCATCATCAAAGGGAGGTTACAAACAAACAACAACAAACAGAAAGAGTAAAACAAGTAAACCCCACCATCTTCAAGATGGCGAGGTTAAAATTACCCGTGTGGGTTGACTGTCATCTCTAACAAGTTCAATGTCAATCAATGACCAGAAGACACTCGCCATTTTCTCCACTGCGCAGCTCGAACTGCCAGCTTGGTTAAAAGAACTTAGGCCTTGGACGCGCAGCGACCGAAATTAATTTTGGAAATAATGCCGACGTTTACATTTCGGGTTTTGAAACATATTTCACCTTCGCGGAAAATGTTAAAATAAAAAGGCAAATACTGTGTTATATTGTTACGCTGTGAAACGCAATACACATAAAGGTCTAATTAGCTATCGAAGTGAGTGTTCAATAGTCCCACCGTGTAAAGGGAATCCGTCAACCCCGGCTGCACCTGAGATAGCCAGTTTTTCTTATCATACTCGATATTTGAGCACACCAGCAAAAATCTCCCACACAAACAACCCGCACCACGTCAAACTACACAACAGCCACAGAGCCAACACCTCAACCACCCCCACCAACAATCACCACCCTACGCACACCCCGCTTACAAATGCATCCCCACGGACCCCGTAAGACGGTTTCCTTCGGAAACCATCCGAGAAGGATTGGCAGGACAAAAGCTCCTGCGAGCCTGTTGGTTGTTCCGACTATTTCCTCTCCGCGCCTGTGATGAAGGGAGGGCAGGCGCAGCTTCGGACTGCCGATTGTGAGGCACGGCGGAGGCGTAGAGTAGGGAACGCCCTTCGGAACGCTTCCTCGAAGGGAGGCGAGCGAAGACGGGTGCGAAGGGCGGAACCCCGCCGCTATAAGGGACCGCACGCGGAGCTCTGTCCTCTTGGTTATGCGCTCTGCTTCTCTGTCTTCTGGCTGCGTCTTCATGTGCATGCTCTCGTCTTGGTCGATGAGCCTCTTGCTTAGCGCGCCTGCTCGTCCTCCTCGTCCAGCGCTCGTGTGCCGGCGAAGCGGTCCTGTGGTGGACGCGCCGGAGGTCCGACAGTGCGGCCGGTGAGACTCGCCTCCGGAACAGAGATCCGGACAGAGGGTTCACCACAAAGGGAGTCTTTCTTTTCCTTATTTGTTGCATGAGTGGCGCCTCTGCAAGTAAACTGCTTAAGTGTCCGTGCTTGTAAATAATCTTGCTTAATTCGGTGTCTGCTTTTACTGCATTTCTTGGCCTGTAACATACGTGCATGACTGTGCCTGGCTGACATGCATACTGCCCTTTGCGTGTGGTAATACTAATGCTTGTGAACTTTCCCGTTCGTCTGCGTCTTTCCTGTTGGAAAGTGCCATCTAATTCGTGGAATAATTGTATTGGGTTGAACAACCCGAGTAAAGAAGAATCACTAAACGTTGAGTCGCGAGTAACACCTGCGCTACGGCTACCCTGTAGCACGGAACAAACCGCTTAACGGTTCGTGTCCGAACCGACCTGCGCGTGGGCAACCCTCGTAGTTAAACCCGCGCGGTATTTAGGTATATCGACATTCGGCGATTCACCAAGTTCGCGCGGCGTAGAATGGGACTGGGTGTCGGGAGGTATACCCCACCGTGACTGTTCTGGCGTATAGGTCAGAGGCTCACGACTGAAGTGTCTGTCCCGGTGGGCGACGCGCTGCCATTAGAGTAGCGCCGCTCAGCAAGCCGGCGGCGCGAATTCGTAACAAAATTATATCATTTCGCCTTCTTCCTTTCTTTGAGAATCGCATCGGTTTTTCGGCCATCTTCCAGAATCCACGTGACGATCAAACGGAAGAAATTCAAAAATCGTCCAGTTAATTACAGAATAAATATTTTTTACATCACTAATCCAAAACATGCGAAATATCTTGTAAAGGCATACTAAATAGTTTTGAAAATGGCGATTTTAAACTTACTTGAACCTTCGGACGCTTGACCCGACCTGAGAACCCGGACAAAAGCTATATCGTTGGCAACACTCATCCGTCTCTACCCACGATAACTCAGTTCATCAAGCATCGAAAGAAAAAGTGGACGCGCGTACGGACAGGACGACGGAACATTTGGATCCGGCTTTAATTTATCACCGTAGAGTAACCAAATGCACAAACTTAAAATCAGGCCAGTAGAAGTCCAAACTACTGTGAGAACAATCTTGATGGTCCACAATCACGACACCAACATCAAACAACTGAAAATAGAGAAAAGAAGTGCAGAGTGTTTGTCGAATGAAACACATCTCATCAAATCTAAAGAAACCCAACTCCTCACAATTAACCCGCCAATAACATGTCCTAAACACATACAAACTCCAACAGGAATCATGAAGAAATAGTTCCATCACCGAACCCAACATAGGAGTTAGACGTAGAACAAATGCCACCACCCACGACTGAACAAAGCCGAAGTGAAATTTCAAAGTGGCGAGAACACCAAATGTTCACCACCTGGCATGACTATAAAGAACAGCTTGACAAGTGGTCCAATTCATGGTGAAATATAGCATGTAATTACAAAATTCAATCCCCAAGTAATCAACTGACGAAAAGCAAATGGATCCGGAAACCAACGTTGACAGTGCACACTCAGAAGGAAATATCGAAAACGCAATGTGAATATACGGCATGGGATCTCCAGGAACAGTTCTTTCCCCCCCCTTGTTTGCGGCCTCTGACCACTGAATACCTCAGAAACAAACAAGGACAGGATAACACCTCACAACCAATAGAGACATCCAAAAGCAACAGGAAAGTTGACTCACCTAGATACGTGACGAGTCGATATCCGGCACCTCGAACGCGATGCTTGCAAGCCGAACCACCAGCACAGTCGATCCCGGCAGCCTCGAACCCAATCGCTGCCAAGCCGACAGACCAAGACAGACTTGTGAGAGTACGATCGAAGGGACAAGGGACACGCTGTCCTGGCGCATGCTCCATACTGACCCGACCTGACCCTGAGCGTTGATGGACGCATACTCAAAATCAGTACAGAATTGTTCGATTTGAATCGGTCGGGGCTCTGACTGGCGACTCAAGGATGATCGTTTTGTTCCTCAGCCACTTCAGTGTGGCTTGTTCTGTTTGGGTGTTATCATCTGAAACGTCGAAAATCTTCCCAATCATTCCTGCAGAGGACAGCAGATCTCCTCCGATTTTCTGTTGCTCATCCATTTCCGTTCTGTCCTGACAACTCACACGCCTCACTATTTCCGCCGAAAGGAACCTGGAATCCCCTCCCCACCCAGCTATTGTCACATTCCTTTGAAGAAGTACTTCATTCAAGCTTCTGATCTCACTGTCTACCATGAATCTTCGAGGAACAGCCACATCCCAACCTGGCCTCCAAATCAAATCGCCCAACCTGCATCCCTCCATTGTGCTAAAGTCCTTCCTGCACACCGAGCTCTGTCTGGCGTCTGGGCTCTGCTCGCGCGGTGTCGCCTGATCAGGGGAACTTTTTCGGGCTATCGCGGCACCTCGCATCATTCCGCCTCGTGCCCCGCGCTTGTGCTGGCTGGATCCGTCGCTCCTCCTCATCCTGTGCTGCGTTGTGGCGTGGGTTCGATCCCACCACGCAAGCTCGCCGAGACCGCATGAGAGACAGTCAAGTGTAGGCTCTTGCCCTCAGCCCTTCCCTCGCGAGCTGAAAGCCAAATAAAGACCTAAACGGGGTCCATTTATTTTGGGTGGTGTGTCTTGGTGAGAGGCGTCCTGAAGTATAAAATCCTTTAAAAGTGCCTTGTACATTGTAAATTGCATATCATTATGAGTACGTGATCAACCTCTGACTCTATGGTTCTACCCTCCGCCATTAAAATAACCCCCCCCCACTTGTCATGTACCAAGGCTTCGTTGATTCTTCAATTCTTCAATGTTAGCCACTGTGCGTAATTGCGGATAATGTAGGGAGTGACCCTGTGCCGTAAGTTGTCATTGGGACGGCGTGGCTCTGGAACTCCGATCGGATACGCACCAGACCCGAGTCGGAACATGCGAACTCGGTTTCGACAGAGTCGCCGAAAGGCTGGTTTCCCACGAGTTAACGCCGAGAGTACTTAGTAAAATGAAATAGACCAAGTGACCCCACTCACGCTCAACTATGCGACACGTCGCTAAGGGACGCCGTGACCTTTGTGATACTTATCCGAGAGTCACGACTAGACATTCCGGGTATCACGGATGACGACCAACCTACTGCTCCCCCTCGTGGTCGTTTACGCACAGAACCCCGGACTACACCATATATGTGGTTGTTCCGTCCACCAAACAGTGATGACTCAATTTGAAACTCACATTACTCCGAAACTTGACACCAACTATCCTCCATCCCAACCCTCTCTCCTCATATTGTGATTTAACTGCGCACTATGACAGTTGGTTGGGTGTGAGTGGGTACATCGTCACCTGCATAGATACTTCACAAAAAGACTTCCTGAGCGACTCATTGGAACTGAACTCAATCCGGCACTATCCCAACCGGGATCTCACCAATGGGCCTACCATCTCTCGGATTGAAATTCGACCAATTCCCTGAAATATACTGTTGCCTTACCACCCTCCATCGGATCATCTGCACTCATGCTTGTCAATTTCTGTGGTTCTCTAATAGACAGCCAGACATATCAGGCTCACTCCTCTCCTGTTGCAGTAACATATTGCCTTAATGAGTTCCTCATCTCCTATTCTTGCTAGCCATGGAGATGCCTCAAGCTAGTGATTCCGGCCCTGTTGTTTCTGTTTTTCAAAGCCAATGATCTCTCCGACCTGGAAAATCCTCTTATCTCCATGCTATACTCCACCCTATGCCGTACACATACTTTCACCCTCAATGGCAAGCAGCACTCCTCGCTCCTCGACAGATCTGATAAAAATCACAAACTGACTCCAACACATTAGAACAAAATGTCTTGCAAATCCGTGACAATCTCACTTCACTCACACGCATGCCACATCCGAAGTGCCAGCCTGGAACCCCCCCAATCTACTATTCTCAACAATCACTGAAGAAGTCCTTCACTCAGCTTTCGGGTCTCACTATCTGATAGCATACTTTTCCAGGGAAAGACATTCAAACCTGCCTCCCAAAGCGAGTCGTCCGACTGGGATATCTCGCAAAGTCTTCTCTCGGCCACACCTGAGCTCCTGACCACATGCAAACTTTTGTCGAGGCCTGAGGAAGTCTGCTCTACTCTCAGGCTGTTCGCCTCCACCTACTCGCTACCGCTGTGGAAGACCAGGCAATTTAGGATCATGCCATCTCTCGCGGGAGGCTGAAGTATTGGGCTCTCACCTGCTCTCACCGCCAGCAAGGCCAGTAGGTTTGTCTGTCTCTCCCGTCTCTCTCCGGTCTCGCCAGCCCCCTTGTTCCTTCGATGTGTCCCTCCCATTTTTCGCAGGCGCCAAGTCGCCAACGACCCCCTTATCGGAAACTGCCAAAACCAAGAATCACGCTCACTTCACTCTTTCAATTCCTCTTTTTCCGCCTTTGGAAACAACCACACTCTCATCATCGCCACTCTTCCTCCAGGTAATCAATAACAGCGTGTCACTCACCACCTCTGTAAAATCTTCCCCAGTCCAAAACACGTCTTTTCTACCCCAGTTAAATTCCACCCCTCAAACACACCTCATCAATTCCCTGCTCTCCTTACTGAAATCCTGTAGTGTCCATACTGCATTCCACCGTGTTCCCCAGCCCACTCCACCCTCACCGACAGAGGTCGTAAGTTGTCTGCTGTTGCCGCATTGTTTTGTCTTATCCTCTCCTATCCCTTGAGTTGTGCGTTGTGTCTTCGCTCTCATACAGCTCGATAACTGTGTACAAAAAATACCTGATTGGAGTCCCACCTGTGGTCAATTCATAATGATTTGGACAATGATTCGAAAAAGCAACACACCTTTCCACGATGAGTCTCAACTGTTGACAGTGAGGCAATGCAGACAACTCTTCCCTGATCGAAGGAACTGTCCTCATAACTCTGTAGATAAAATTGTGAGGAGGCGTAGATCTGGGAGGTATCAATATCAATTTCTCCTGTGAAAGGTCCCAAGAGCACAGAGTGAGCCTCCGTCATAAGAAAATTGAACTAGAATGAGGAACTACGCAACTCTTCCGAGAGTGCCGCTGAACAAAGCTGAAGCAACCGACAAGAAGGACCTTGGCAGGAGGTAAGGAAGAACCGCAAGAGAAGGCCCCCCCCCCCGCCCCGCGGGGGACCCGCCCACCCCCACGCCCCCCCACCCCCCCCCGCATATCGGACAGAACTTATCAGATTATTTTACTGAGATGGGAGAACCTGTCGGAAGGACAAAAGTCTCTGCAGCACTTCAACATCTAGTCTTTACGGGAGAATGGACGAGACGGAAGCCACTCCTGAGAAAACAGCACGTGACAGCACGTGACAGCATGTCTTGAGTTTATAAAAGCTCGTGAAACTTTGAGAGCAAGAGGCAAAAATCTGTCGGTCTTGATAGACAAAAGAACTCTCTTGGTCGAAGCAAAGCACTGATCTGGAATAAAAATAACTATAATCAAAAAGGCGGAAAAAAACTGAGCACAGCTCCCACCCATCAACCATCGCCACCCGTGATGCAATGGTGTGGCCGGCACTCATGTTATGGGATGCTTTTCCGCGGCAGTACTAGGAACTTCAAGATCAGAGGGAACAAGAATGGAGCCAAATACAAAGCAAATCCTCGAGGATTGGCTGCTGATGTTGGTTCATGTTGGGTCCGGGCTTTGGATCCTTGGTCCTGATTACATATCCCACTTCAGCTGAGGAATACCAGTGGATTCACTCGGCTGCTCATCCTTCCGAGGGTCGCAAAGTGAGGTGCCAGCATGCTGGTATACTGTGTGCGGGCGACTCCAGATTGTGCAAAATAGCCAAGAGGACTGCTGAAGCAGCACAACCTGCACAGAGTATGTCCCTAATCTCCTCTGCTAAGGGATACCTGCTTCAGAGTTAAATACTCGACTGCCGCGAAATTTATCGTTCCACGGGACAATTACCACCAATTATAGCAGCAAAGCAACACGCAACAAATATTGACTTTAGAGGTTAAAATCACTGACGAAAGACATGTTCAGCTTTTCGTTTTCATTATATTTAAACATTTCAAAAAGTAGTTTTTTCTGTCACTATGGGGTATTGTGTGATCATGAAAACTATTAAATTTAATCCATTTTGAAATCGGCGGGAAACACAACAAATGAAAAAGACGAAGGAGAAACTTGATCAGAGCATTGCAGGTTTCACCCATAAAACACCACAGACAAGGACAAGTCGTCTTTATGTTTGCTCTTCTGCCGGAACAATCCTCCGGTGGTAATGGTGCACCTCGCTTCTGCTCTGAGTGGAGACACACTTTGTGTCCTTATAACATCCTAAAAACAGAAGTACTGTTTGGAATGATTTCAAATTTCATCATTTTGCAGCCAGATAAAACTTATCTCCCTCCTCTCCGTGCATCGTCCGGGACGGATTCATCGCCAAAGTCATGATAAACTACAGGTTGGTCCCGATTAATGTTCAAAATATAAACTTTCACAAATGGAGTTGTCTCACGAAAAACTGATGTTTGTCGACGACTGACGACAGACAAGTGAAAAACTGTTAATACACACTTTCAGCTCGTGTCGGCGACACAAAAAATATGTGACTCTTATTCCAGTATACGCGTCCGTTCGACGCTGTAATCAAAACGAGGCATGTTGTTACCTACAGACACTGATTCGTTCCATCACTCATCATTTACCGGGTATTCTCTGTTCTGAAGTACGAACATCATCGTTATTACACCATCCTGCTGTCTACATCGTATATGGCGTGACAAATCCACTCCCTTCGCTTGCGAAGCTCATTGTTGTTTTGCTTTGGTTGAGATTCCATTTGAATGGAGTGAAGAACATTCCTCTCACTCGTAGCCTGTCTCCTTTGTGACTCCTTCCTCAGCTGCTCCCCTCAACGCTTCCCCCCTCACGATCCGCACCGTTCCCCGCCTCACCGCTCCTCAGACACAATGATACCAGCTACGGCAGGATAGCGAGAGGACGCATGAGCTCGTCCTAGTCTGTCGCTGGTTGATCCGAACCACTTAAAACTGTCACTCCTGTGTTTCACAGCGCGGTGCGATTCATAAATGTTGATGTTTGTCTGTTCCCGGGATGGGTATAACTCGGCGTCACATCACACTGGATCCGGCCCTCCCTCACCTGTCAGCACTTTCCCTCCCTCCTCATTACTACCTTCTCCATCTTCTGTCTCTCTCTCTCTCTGCTACTCTCTGCCTCTCTTCTCTCTCTCTCTCCTCTCTTCTCTTCTCTCTCTCTCTACCCCTCTTCCTCCTTATCCTCCTCCCTCCATCTCTCTACTTATCCCCTCTCACCCTCTATCCATTCGCCATCCCTCCTCCCTCGCCCCTCCTCCTTAACGCTCCTCCCCTACCGCCCTCTCCTCTCGCCTTAAATTCTCCAACAGGCGAGCAACAGGAATATTTGCTGGAAACAGCAAGTAAAGCACACGAATTAAGCTTTATGTCATTACAGTTTCACTTTCCCATTCAAGAAGGTTATGATTAAGTAAATTAGAATTTCCAGGTGCTGATGATAGTTCAATCCCTGACCTCGAGTGAGTAATGTTGTGACACGTGTCCTTTATACTCATCCATTGAAGATAACACCTGTACAGAGAAGCATGCAGTGCTGCTACATGCATCCCTGTGTTATTGTGACACAATCCGCAGGGACCACTAGACAACAGATGACCCGGCGCGTCAACACCGCAGCTGGTATCCACGTTGCCACTTCAGAAGGATGACACAGTGATCGTCAAGCCCATCTGGTATCATTTAATGAGAGAAAGTGAATTGACCAGACCCATGGAAAGCAAGCAACA
>JAXMNL010001640.1:0-14189 GCA_035128595.1 Eptatretus atami
ACGACGAAAGATTTGGAGAACATCCTGAACAACTCATCTGGGGAGGATTATATCATTTTGAAAGTCCCGTCGTATGTAATCCTGTAACAGTAAAAGTACCCTTCCCCAGTGATGTGAAAAGCAAGCGAAAGTACCTGACCCTCGTGACGGGAGAAGTACAAGTTAATCTCTGATTTATATTATTGTCATGGAGATAAAAAGGTTAATGTGTGTCTGTATTCAGATGTTTCACACATGGCGCAAAGCACTCTGACTACTTTTACACCCAACAAAAAATGGTTGTGCAACATCAGGATCAGATGAGATGGGAATTTGTTTATAAAGAGAGCTAAAGTATAGGCGACTTTAAATTACTTTACTCATGAAATGTTCGTAAATTAAAATCTTACTTTACTCCAGAGTCATGTTGATTGTTTAAGATTACCGTTTACGAACAATAAAGTGACTGACGAAATTGCATCAAGAAAGTGAAATGAAAATTGCAAAAATACCAATCAGAACATCTTTTCAAGTGCACAACAGGAAGCGGCCGCCATTAAAACGGGAGACAGACCGAACGTCACAGACAGGACCACTGGGATGTAATCCAATATATGCAGCAGGAGTACGGGGTGATTAAACATAGTAAATACCATTTGAACCCTTGACCTCTCACATGACAATATGTTCACTACATTCTCCAAACTTCTCCAACCAAATCTCTCCCCTTCTTCATCAATATTTACACATCATAGTGACCGGAATCCAAAACTCCATCTTGATTCATTAATCTTCTCATCACTTCCTTTTGTTAAAATGTTTTTGATGAAAAATTTTATTATAAACTTGTTTTTTTTTCAAAATGGAATACCCCTTCTCTTATTTTAGTGCACGGAAAATGTCGCTTTTCTCTCTTGATTATTTGTTGACTGATTTCAGTCTGATATTGCAATCAAGTCTTGCAATGTTCATTAATTTTGTTTTTAAGAAGTTACTTGGTGGTCATAAGAGTGTGAGATAGAATGTTCAAAACCAAATAAACATCAGACGAGGTGGCGAGTGTTAAGGTGATGGACATGCTAATCCATTGTGCCTGCACGCGTGGGTTCGAATCCCACCTTCGTCGGTTCATTTTATCAATAATTAATTAATTGTGTAGACAAATCTCCATTAAAATCAACACGAATTCAATGCATTTTACCGAAATATGTGATTTCTCGGAGTTGTGTTGAACATCACTTGTATCTTCTCTCCAGTATTTTATACTCTTTCTCTTCTTTTCGTATAAATACTGGTAAAAGTCCCATCCTTGTGACGGCAAAAGCTGGCTTGGTGTTGGAGAATAACTTCATTCGATGACAATCATACCGTTTAACCCAGGAAATCAATCCTTCCTGCAGGGTCCAGACCTGCTTCATCCTCGAGTGGCACTCCCACCATGGGAGGGATATTGTTGGTGCCCTTGTCCCCTGAACCTTGGTTTGCACGTGAACTTCTGATTGAAAAAAATCTGATTGTTTTATGAGAGGTTTTGGTAAAGGAATCATGAGAAAACTTCTGTTTGCGGTGCACGTTCTTGAGAGCAGCTTTTATTAAACAAGGTCAGAGGTCAAGTCTGACGATTTTCCGTAAGTAGCAGTTCTATGACTGCTTGTTTTTTTTGTGAAACAAGGATGATTTGGGTATACACGAAACAACTCGATTTTAAGAGAAACTTATCTGTTTGTGCATCCAAGTTTATTGGCCTTAGAGGAAACATGGCCTGTAAATGGGTGGTGCTTGTGACCAAGACTAAATCGAACTTATATATGGAAACATTTATTGTTTCCAAACACACTTGTTGCGTAATGCAGGCTTGTCACTCAGGTAATAACAGAGAATTGGAACGTTTAAAAAGATGTTTTTTACAAGTGTTTTTCTAAGTAACACAACTTGCTGTTCTGTTACACCGATGTCTGTGCTGTCTTCTTGAATATGCGCTACGTATTGCGGATCTTGAATTAGTGAAGAACGGCAAAAGTTGGAGAAGTCCAAAGGAAGTGCTTCGAAACTTCTCAGGAGAAGTTGAGATTGAATTCCTCAATGCAGGAGAAACAAGAAAGAGCATATCAGAGATTGGCAGACGCTTGCCAGAACTTGTTTTGATGTGGTGTATTTTGGTCTGGGCAAATAAATGGAAGGATATACAAATGAAGGTCTAATTTTTTCGTTGTAAATGTGTAAGGCAAAGTCTGAAAAGTTGGTGAGGGTCAAATGGTCTGAAGGTCGAAAAGTTGAAAGATGGAAGGTCTGAATATGTTTAAATGTTGTCTGAAGGGTCCAAATATAGTATCAAGCGTTGAAAGGGTTTCCTAAAGGTCAAAGGGGTCTAAAAGGCGTGCAATTTAAGGTCACAGAGTCTAGAATTGTCTGAAAGGTCTAAAGGGTCTGAAAACGTATAAAAATGGTCTAAAGGTGAAACGGGGTCGACAGGGTATTTATAAAGGTCTGAAAGGTGTGGAGGTATTAAAGGGTAGAAAGGAGTCTAAGGGTCCTTCAGGGTTATAAACGGTTAAGGGATCAAAAGTGTCTAAGAGGTCTATGGTTCTAAAGGGTGCAACGTGGTCCAAGGGTCTAACAGAGGTATTTGGGTTCTCAACTATTTTTCGGGGTCTATAAGGGTTTTAGGCATCGAAGAGTCCAGAGGGTCAGAAAGAGTTTTTATGGGTATAAAGAGTCGATGGGTCTAAAGAGTCTTAACGGTCTTTAAGGGTCTTTAAGGGTCTAGGGTCTGAGAGTCATAAGTGTGCTTCAAGGTCTTCGTGTCTTCGAGGATCTTGGGTTGTCAAGGTCTAAAATGTATTAGGGGTCTTAGGCGGTTAAAGGGTCTTAACAAGTCTTAGGGATTCAGGGTCTTGGGGATTTAAAGGGTTTTAGGGGTCCCTAAAGGGCTTAGGTTTTCAGGCTTTGAGCGATCTAAAGGGTGTGCGGGAGTCTAAAAAAGGTCTAGTGGCTCAGGTGTTAGGGGCTTAAAGGGTGTTACAGTTCAAAAGGGTCTAATGGGTCTTGGGGTCTTAGAGGATGTTACGTGTTTAAAGTGCTTGAGGGTTCTTTCAAGTGTCTTTAGGGTGTTTAAGAGGTCTTATGGGTAATAAAGGGTCTTTTGGGTCTAAAGAGTTATAGGTCTTAGTCTGGGTCGTTCTTCCAAGATGATTGCTTAAAGGGTGTGTCTAAAGGGCTTGTGAAGGGTGTTTGGTACGGGTGTCCAATGTTTATTATTGTGGTATTACGAGGGTCTAAGGGTCTAGGGTTCTAAAGGGTTTTAGGTTTAAAGTGTTCACTATCGATATGTGGATGTTAGGTGTTTAAAGGTGTTATGGAAGTCTTGTATTCATGGTATTTGTGTCGTCTTCAAGGTGTTTTGGGTGTTGTAAAGGGTTTCATGTTGCTTTAGGGTCTTAAAACTCTATTTAGGGATCTAAAGGGTAATCTTAGTTATCTAAACTGCCTTTCGGACAAGATTAACAAGAAGATTCGGATCTAGGGTCAAGAGATAACTTGCTCATGGTTTTAGTTTATGTCTTGGGGTTAATTAGGCCTAAACAGTCTTAGACAAGTCAATTATATCACCACACTCACTTCGCACGCGCAATAACGAAGTGCACATGTACTGCATCCTCACCACCCCCCTCCTGCCTCCGCCAAAAACATGTTGCCATGGATAAATATATTGTCTATTTCATAAGATTAAATGACGACTTAATCAAAGGCTTCAGTTCAATTGATGAAAATTGGATTTTTTAGAAGTTGACCTTTAAGTTGACATTTTGAACCTTTCACTAAAATTAGTTGGTTTCCCAACTTCAAGGAACCGTTATGCAAACTCTTCAAATTTCAAGTCATTTAGATGAAATAAGCAATTTTAGACAATCTTTCTATTCCTTCTGCCAATGTTGACTCAAAAATAACTGCTGGTTGAATCAGTAACCTGATGATGCAAATCCTGCTCAAATTTCTCATCCAACAATAGATGAAAATTAGGATTTTAGAAATCTGACAAAGGTTGTAGACATTTGGGCCTGTTTGTCGCTTTTGACTCAAAAATAATAGCTTCTTGCTTCTGACCAACTCCAATAGGTGTTGAAATTTTGTTGAACAATCGGTTTTAAATTGTTAACAAACAGACAGACAACAAATAAGAAACATGTTGTGCACGGTAAACGTTGTGAATACAGAGAACAAATTTGGACCTGAAAAAATAATGTTTGGTTGATTAATACGCAAATATGCCAAATTAATTCAAAACTTTAAGTCAATCGGATGAAATTGACAATTTAGAAACAACAGCTTTTGCCCGACTATTTTTTGCTTGATGTTGATTTTCGGCCTATGTTGGACATTCAAAAATACCGGTTTCGTTGAAGTTTAGTACATGAATATGCATCATCTCTTTCAAATTCAAGTATTGAGACGAAAATTGAGGATTTTAAAACTCAAACTTGTTCGTAGCCTTTGACCTATCTTAATAAACCTTTTGGTCATGTTGACCTGAACATATTGGCTAGTTGAATTCAGTGGACCTTATATAAATCTTTAAATTTAAGTCAATCGGATAAAAATGCGGATTTCAGAAATCTCACCAAAGTTGTTGACCTTTTGGCCGATGTTGATCTGAAAAATAATTGATGGTTGAATTCAATTCATAAATATGCAACTCCTCTTCAAATTTCAAAGTCAATCGGATAAATTGAAGAATTTAGAAATTCGAAAAGTTGTTGAATTTGGCCTATTTTTTGACCTTTTGACCTAAAAAATAAATAGGAATTCTGTCGACCACCAAACTCCACCATTTAGTGAAGTTTCGTGAAGATCGGTTTAAATTGTGACCTGGAGAGGATTAAAGGTGAGCGGACAGACAAATAAACAGAAGCGATCAACATACTTGTCCAAAAATTTATTTTATTTTAGACGAGTAACAGCCAGACAGGAGTGAAAACACAACTAGCATCCACCCTCGGTGGGTGGAGGCAATAAAAGAGAGTTGACACCCTGGAAGAGCCCACCGGAACATGGTAACTGCATTGGACATGAGGAAATTCAAGAGTAACTGATATTCCTTCGTATAGGTGAAAAGGGAAAATCAACCAAGTACAAATCTGTGGCATCAATGCTGCTTTAAATACATGTTGATCCTGGACTAAATATGAAGTTGTCTGAGAGAAAAAATAGAGAAGACAAGACTGGGAGGCGACGGATGGTTGCCGGAGATTGTTGAACAATCCACGGAAAGGTATCAATTGAGGTTAGTGGACAGCTTTTTGAGGCAGCCTACCATCGCACCAAACTATCTGCTTCCGTCAAAATTGACCAAATCAAATCGGATTTTTTTATATGTTGTACTGTGGAACCTTACGCACAGCCTTCTAGAAATGAATTGGCGAGAAAAATAGAAAATTTCAAGTGGGCGTGCTCTGCCGCACAAGTGGGCGTGGACGCCCTCATACAACAAGACACACTAGACTCATGATATGTAGCGTGTGGCCAAGTTTCATCAAGATCACATCAAACGTCATGGAGCTATGCTCTGGAGAGAGTCCACAACAGAAAACAGACACACAGACACACAGGAAAATAGTGGTCACTGCTGAGCCGGATGAACCAAAAATAGTATAAAAATGTTGAGAAAGACAAGAGCTGCTCAACCCTCAGACAACTCATATATTTTGAGCAGTGATAAATATTCTTGCCTGATTTAATCAAAATTGGTCTCCCACACTCCCTCCTGGCAAATCTCACTCTCACTCTGTCTCTCGAAAAGACGTCTTGACAAACCGAACATTTACTTTCATAACAATCCTTTTGAAGAAGTTGTCACATCAAACTTTCAGGCCTCATTGTCAGCGCATGATATTTCTTGGGCCAAATGCAAATCGAAGTTTGGCCTTCAAAGACAGCTTTTCCGTTACTGCAAAGGAATCCACCGTGTGTGCAAAGTCGCTTCTTGGCACAACTAGGAACTCCTATCCACCAAGGGTCTTCATCTACAGTTCATGGAGTGCTCACTCTACTCAGGACTGGCGACCCGCCTCACCATGTTACTCAGCTTAATGCACATGGAGACTAAGGCCATTTCAAATAATACATTGATCATCAGAAAAGTGAAGGGATGAAATTGCAAAATAACAATAGCATCTTTTCAAGTGCCCAAAACAAAGACGGCGAATCAGCGCGCATAACGGCGACAGACGAACTCACAGACAGACACTGGGATGTATCCACAAGCATGCAGGAGTACAGTGGATGATTAAACATTGTAATACATTTAACGCTGCCCTCTCACACTACAATATGTTTCACTACGATTCTCCACCTTTCCTCCAAACTCCTCCCCCTCTTTCATCAATATTTCACCACAACAATCCCAAACTCCATCTTGATTCATGATCTCCCTCATCAGCTTCCTTCTTAACCTGTTTTTTGGATGAAATTTTTATAAACTTGTTTTTTTATCAAAATTTAATCCCTTCTTTCTTATTTTTAGTGCACGAAAATGTCGCTTTTTCTCCTTGATATTTTTGTGACCGATTTCAGTCTGATATCGCTCAAGTTTACAATGTTCATTAAATTTTGTAAAGAATTTACTGTGTGTAATGAGAGTGTGAGAAAGAATGTAAAATATGCCTCCAAAAGTATCAGACGGGTGGCCGAGTGGTTAGGCGATGGACTGCTAATCCATTGTGCTCTGCACGCGTGGTTCGAATACCACTTCGTCGGCAATTTTATTAATTATTAATTAATAATTGTGGGAGACAGATTTTCTGCTGAAAATCGACATGAATTCAATGCGATTTGCACCGAAATGTGTGATTTATCGGAGGTGTTGAAACTCACTTGTCTCTCTTCGATATTGTTTACTCTTTTATCTTCTTCAATGTATTGCACGGTAAAAGTACCATCCCTTGTAAAGGAAAAGCTGGCCTGGTGTGAGGGAAATAACTAACAGAAGATGGCTGCATGGGTCTCATGTCTTCGGCTGACCAGAAAACCAAGGTGGTGGCTATATATTTTGGGTGGGTGCCATGGTGGTGGGGTCAAGAACAATGTGGGTGGGGTCTGGCAGCTGTCTGATCAATGGTTTGCATTTCAAAAATCCGACGCCCAACAGGAACCAAACTCAACAGCACCAACAAACCACGCATAGCCTTGAAGACCTGACACATTGCGGGTAAAAATAAACACACAGAGAAGACAGAAATACAGCAAAACCAACAATAAAGCTCAACAGAATTGAGAGCATGAGGCCATTCGGCCCATCATGCCAGGACTAACCACTAGCAGTTCAAATATATCCATCAAGCTACGAATGACTTCATTGGAGGGATAGGGGAGAGTGGAGATGAGGGGTGCAGTGGGATGAGAAAATTGGCAGTTTAAGATATCACAAGGGTATTAAAATTAAAATGGGTTTTGGGGGCCATGGAGGAGGATAATGCAAGGTTTTATGGAAGGTTCCGGGTCTTTAGCAACACGTGATGGTCACTGTTCAGCATTCGAAGGTTGCGGCATTGAAAAATTTGAGTTTGTTGCAAATGCAGTCAATTTGTTGGCTTGACAGCGATCATACGCACACCTTGACACTTGATCTTTGACGAATACTTGATTTCGAAAAAACATGTGAATACAACATGAGGCCTTTTGCAGGTGCAGTGTGTGCCGTTTTCGAGTGACTCACTTACGCTTGACGGGAACTTTTAACCTGCTTCTTACTGGTGCAAAATCTATGATCCATGACGTCTTGAAGACATAATTTTCAACATTTGATGAAAAATTGCCAATTTTCAAAATGTTACCCATATTTGTTCTTTCCTGAATGCAAATTGACTCACGAGAAATATGGGATGCATGAAAAATAGAGCGGGCATGGATGAAGAGTGGGTCGTTCCATTTCGGGTAAGTATAAGTGAGCGGCGGGATTGTGATAAAACACATAACTACACACACATGAATGGGGCTTCTCCTTTCACCAATAGTTGGAAAATCTGCTGGTGTTTCACATATTGCTCCAGAAAACTTTTTCTTCTTCTTCAACGACCAACATAATACCCACCTTTCTTAGCGGGTCATCCTTTGGAAGCTTGGGCCAAGCTTCACCAACCGGCTGGTCAGACCTGACGATAGATGAGTTAGGGCCAGGAATTAAATTTGCCCCATGCCGCAGCATAGCTCACTTCATTTTTGCAAAGCGACACCATGGAATCTTCAACATCCACCAACGGATGCTGGCAGATGGGATGCCCATTTACGATCGATCTAGGGACGGGCAATACATTTTGAACCACTCTCTCTGCGAAACACCGGGCTGAACAGTTTGCACTGGTCGGGAATAAAACCGCAGCTCGACAGCTTAAAGACAGTGTGCTACCTCGAGCCATCTTGCAAGCCTGTCCCTGAACAAAACAAAAAATGTATATTTATAGCAGCACTCACAGCGCACACAACACAGAAATCCCACTCAATTCCCAACCCTTCATCCAAAGCATGATTAGTAGGAAAATCACATTTAAATTTCCCCTGTGCACCGCAAACCCGAGAAATGATTTCCCATCGGTGTTAAGGAGCACAAAGGTTTGGGAGAACACTTCAACAAAATCTCCAGGCCTTGCAAGTCGCACATTTACAGAGCTTTTTTCAGCAAGGCTCCAAGAATCAACTTTTTGGACGAGTTGTTTCCAGAAAGTTCTCCAAATCTTTTGTGTGCAGAGGCACAGCCATTTAATTTTTAGTTAATTCCCCAGTATTTTCGGCTTCTTTAAGAGTTTGGTGAGCCGTTTCAATTCTACAATCCTTATCTGGTGCAGATGAAATACATCCAGGAGGCCCAAGGACTCATCAACTCCGTGTTCTGAGATGTGCACAAAGCTCTTAAAAAGCCAAAACACTTGAAAAGTCCCTGATAGAAATGGCTGTGCCTCCGCCAAGCGAAAGATTTGGAGAACTTCCCTGAATAACTCATCTGGGAGGATTATGTCATTTTGAAAGTCAGTATATGTATACTGTAACAGTAAAAGTACCCATCCCAGTGATGGGAAGCAAGCGAACAGTACCTGTTCCTCGTGACGGCGAGAAGCACAAGTTAATCTCTGATTTATAATTATTTCATGTGAGATAAAAAGGTTAATTGTGTTGTATTCAATGGTTTCACACAGGGCCAAAGCATCTGAGCTACTTTTACACCAACAAAAAATGGTGGTGCAACATCAGACAGAGGAGATTGGAATTTGTTTATAAGAGAGCAAAGTATAGCGACTTTAAATATTTACTCATGAAGGTTCGTATTAAATCTACTTTACTCCAGAGGTTCATGTTGATTTTTTAAGATTACCGTTACGAACAATAAAGTGACTGACGAAATTGCATCAAGAAAAGTGAAATGAAAATTGCAAAATACCAATCAGCCATCTTTTCAAGTGCACAACAGGAAGCGGCCGCCATAAAACGGGAGACAGACGAACTCACAGACAGACCACTGTGGATGTATCCAATATAGCAGCAGGAGTACAGGGGATGATTAAACATATGTAAATACATTTGAACCCTGCCTCTCACATGACAATATGTTCACTACATTCTCCAAACTTTCCAACCAAACTCTCCCCTCTTTCATCAATATTTCACACACCAATCCAAACTCCATCTTGATCTCATTAATCCTTCTCATCACTTCCTTTTGTTAAACTGTTTTTTGATGAAAAATTTATATATAAACTTTTTTTTTTTTCATAAAAATGGATACCCCTTCTCTTATTTTAGTGCACGGAAATGTCGCTTTTCTCTCTTTGATTATTTGTGACGCGATTTCAGTCTGATATGCAATCAAGTTTGCAATTTCATTAAATTTTGTAGAAAGTTACTTGTGTTATAAGAGTGTGACGACTAAGAAAATGTTACAAAACCAAATTTATAACACTCAGACGAGGTGAGCCGAGTGTGTTAAGGCGATGGACTGAATTCCATTTGCTCTGACGCGTGGGTTGTCCCACTTCGTCGGTCCATTTATCAAAGTATTAATTAATTCTGAGAACAAATTCTCATTAAAATCACCACAATCAGCCATTTTCTAGACGAATTATTTCTGGAGTTGACCCACTTGACCATTCACTTGTATCTCCTCTCAGTATTTATACTCTTCTCTTCTTTTCGATATAATACTGTAAAAGTTACCCATCCCTTGTGACGGCAAAAGCTGGCTTTGGTGTTGGAGAAATACTTCATCGATGCCAATTCAATCCGTTTACCCAGAAAATCAAATCCTTCCTTGCAGGGTCCAAGACCTTCTTCAATCCTCGAAAAAGTAGGCCACTACCCACATGGAGGGGAGTCCACTTGGTCCCCTCACCTTTGGTTTGACGTGAACTATCTGAGTGAAACAAAATCTGAATGTTTTATTGAGACTATCCTGGTACAGAATCATCGGTTCAGAAACTTCTTTGTTTGCGCGCTACCTTCTCTAAGAGACAGCTTTTATTAAACAAGTAGAGGTCAAGTTGACGATTTTCGTACGTGACCAGTCTATGACTGCTTGTTTTTTCTGTTGAAACAACAGGAATTGATTTGTATCATCACGAAACAACTCGATTAAAGAGAAACTTATCGTGTCTTCGTCGCATCAAGTTTTATGGCCTTTAGAAGACACATGGCCTGTAAGAATGGTGTGCTTATGACACCAGACCAATGACGGCTTAATTATATGCAAACATTATTGTTCTCGCAACACATTGTGCCGTAATGCGCTTGTCACTCAGTATACCAGAGAATTGGACGTTTAAAGATGTTTTAATGGTTTCTAATGCAGTAAACTTGCTGATTCCCTTACACCTCTGTGCTTCGTCCTGTCTTGAAATTATGCGCTCTAGCATATGGAGCTCCTTGCGCTTAGTGAAAGAACACCACACAGTTGGAGAAAGCTCCAAGGAAGTGCCTTGAAACTTTTCTGCAGGAGAAGTTTGACTGAGATTCCATTCAGGAGACAGGAGAACAAGAAAGCAGCAATCAGAGATGCAGACACCTTGCCAACACTTGTTTTGTGTGGTGGTATTTCTGTCCTGGGGAGAAATAAATGGAAGGATCATACCAACATGAAAGGTCTAATTTTGTCAAGTTGTAAATGTGATACAGGCAAAGGTCTGAAAAGTTGTGAGGGTCAATAATGGTTTCGAAGGTGTAAAGGTTTGAAAGTGGAAGGGTACCTGAATATGTTTTAAATGTGTCTGAAGGGTCAAAATAGATCAAGCTTGAAAGGGTTTTCCAAAGGTCAGAAGGGGTATAAAGCGGTGCAATTTAAGGTCGACAGCAATGCTGAAAGTCCTAAAGGTCTGAAACGTTTAAAAGTTCTAAAGGTGAAACGACAGTATAAGGAGGTGAGTATAGTAGACAGAATCTAGGTCTCAATAGGTCGAGAATGAGGTCACGAGGTTACAAAAACTGAAGAGTGTGTAAAGCGGTGAAAGGAAGTCGAAGGGGTCTACAGGTTTAGTCCCTAATGAGATTCAAAGGTTAAGTCCTAGGTTCTAAGGAATGCAACGTGGTTCGGTACTAACAGAGGTATTTATTTCACTATTTCGGGCTAATCACATTTACGGATCAAGAGCTCCAAGGGGTCAAAAGAGTTCTTATGGGATATAAAGAGTCTGATTGGTCTAAAGAGTCTTAGACGGTTCTAATAGGGTCTTTAAGGTGTCTAAGGCTCTGACGGAGTCTTAAAGTTGCTCAAAGGTCTTTCATCGGTGGTTTCGAGGATACTTTGGGTTGTCCAAGGTCTTAAAATGGTATTAGGGTGGGTCTTAGGGTCTAAAGGGTCTAAAAAAACAGTCTTAGGGTATTCAGGGTCCTTTGGTGGAGATTTAAAAGTTTTAGGGGTCATAAGATATAGTGGGTCTTAGGGGTTTCAGGCTTTGAGGATCTTCTAAAGGGTTGTTAGGTCTATAAAAGGGTCTTATGGTCAATTCAGGTTGGTCCGTCTACAAGGGTGTTACAGTTACAGAAGGTTCCATAAGATGGTTCTTGGGTCTTAGAGGATGTTACGTGATCCTTATTTAAGAGCTCTGAGCGGTTCTAAATGTCTTTTAGGGTGTTAATAAGAGGGTCTTATGGGTTAAAAGGTCTTTTTGTGTCTAAAGAGTATTTTTTTTTTTGGAGTCTTCAACGCTTTAAAGAAAGGGTGATCACTTATCGGTCCAAGAGTTTGTTAGGGTAGTCCAAGGTAATTATGGGTATAAAGTTGGTCTTTTTATTTTTTTATTTCTTTTGGGGTTAAAAGGTTCTAAGGGGGTCCTTCAAGGCGTTTAAAGGGGGGTGGTGTCAAGAGAACTTCCCATAGAGATAGTTTGGAAGGATGGGGTCTTAAATTATTTAGAAGGGTGTTAGGGGTTTTAAAAAGGATCTTCGGCTGTTTTAAAAAAAAATAAGGGTGTTGGGGGTTTGAAAGGGTGTGGCGCTCTTCCTGTTCCTTCACAACATGTTTTTCACATGCTTGCTATTTAAAGGGGGTCCTTAAACAGAGAAAGTCAAGATAAAACAGTTCTTAGGGGTTCACAGAAAGGGGTTTTAAAAGGGGTTCTAGAATGTAGTTCGAAAGAGATTTTAGGGGGTGCTTTCTGGAAGGACGTGTAGGGGGTCTTATTAAAGAGTATTGGACTCGTAGTCTTTGGGGTCTTTCAAATTGGGTCCTTTGTGGTAGTCTTTTCATGGTTTCTTTGGGGTTGTAAAGGGTTTAAGAATAGGAGGTCTTAAACAGTCTTAGTGGAATTCTAAATGGTCCAATATAATTCATTCCCATCGTCACGGTTCTGGCGGCGGACGAAGCAACAGACAAGAAAGTTGTCAAAGTTCAGAAGGGCGGGGGGCACAGACGATTCTATGATACTTGTGCAAAAATAGTCCATCCCCACACGCCCTGCCCCCTGCCTCCGCCAAAAAAACAGGTTGCCCGATGGATAACATCATCATTGTCTATTTTCATTAAGAATTACAATTGACGACCTTAATATAAGCTCAGTTTTCAATCTGATGAAAAATTGATTAGTTTAGAAAGGTTGAACTTCGTTAAGGTTTGACTATATTATTGACTTTTCACCTCAAACTTAGTTGGTGTTCCCAATTCAAGGAACAGATTATGCAACTCTAACCTCTTTTCAGAATTTCAAGTCATCTCAGTATGAAATTAAAGCAAAATTTTAGGAAATTCTGCCAGAATGTTTGACTCGCTCAAAAAATAACTGGCTGGTTGAATTCAGTGAAACCTGCTGTGGCAAATCCTGCTCAAAAGAAATTTCATCATCAATACAGATGAAAAAATTGAGGTTTTAGAGAAATCTGACAAAGTTGTAGACATTTGGGCCTGTATTTTCCTTTTGACCGTGCAATAATTAGATAGGCTTTCTTGCTATTGACCAACTCCAAATAGGTGGTGAAATTTTTGTGGAAGATCGGTTTTTAACACAAAAATTGTTAACATAAACGTAAGACCAGACCAAAGTAAAACAAATAAAGAACGATGGTTTGTGCGCAGGTAAGCTTTTGTGAATACTAGCGAACAAATTTGAGGACCTTTAAAAAATAACTGGTGGTTGAATTAATGAGCAAAATACATGCAATATCCTCTTTCAATGACTTAGTTCATCGGCACATGAAATGTGACGAATTTTTTTTTTTTTTGTAGGAATCCCGGTGAGTGTGACACAAAAAGCTTTTGTGGCCCAGACATTTTTTTGGCTGATATGGTTGATCTTTTGGCCTATGTTGAACTTCAAAAAAAAAAGTTAAATAGCGGTTCGGTTTGAATTTAGAGGTGAACCTGATATGCATATTCCTCATTCAAATTCCAAGTCATTGAGATGAAAATTGAGGAGATTTTAGTTAAACTTACTTGTCGTTTGAATAACAGAGATGGAAAGAAGAATGTAACTTCCTGACAGCTACTGATCCGATCTTAAAATCAAACCTTCTTGGTCCCATAGTTGGACAGTCTGAAACATAATTGGCTAGTTGATCATGACACTTATATATAATCTTTTAAATTTCAAGATCATCGGATAAAAATTTGCGGGATTTTTTTCAAACAAAGAAAAGATGAGTCCTCACACAAAGTGTTTGGCACTTTTGGGGTGGGGCCTGAATTTATGTGCTGAAAAATTTAATAATGTGATGGTTGAATCACTTCACTTTAAATAAAT